>LFYR01000265.1:40311-62532 GCA_001185155.1 Zostera marina | reverse complement strand
AAAGAGGTAAACGAAGTACGATGAAATGTAAAAGTATCAAAAAATTTAATTTATTTTCTCTAATTAATCATCATAATACTTTTGTCTTTTATTATATGAAGGTTGTGGTTGGTGAAAAAAAATCATCCATAGAACCTGTACAAAATAATGTTGAGCAATCCACGACAAAGAAGGGTAAAGAGGTAAACGAAGTACGATAAAATGTAAAATTATCAAAAAAACTTTATTTATTTTCTGTATTTAATCATCATAATACTTTTGTCTTTTATTATATGAAGGTTGTGGTTGGTGTAAAAAAATCATCCATAGAACCTGTATAAAATAATGTTGAGCAATCCACGACAAAGAAGGGTAAAGAGTTAAACGAAGTACGATGAAATGTAAAATTATCAAAAAATTTAATTTATTTTCTCTAAATAATCATCATAATACTTTTGTCTATTATTATATAAAGGTTGAGGTTGTTGTAAAAAAATCATCCACAGAACCTCTACAAAATGTTGAGCAATCCACGACAAATAAGGGTAAAGAGGTAAACGAAGTACGATGAAATATAAAATTATCAAAAAACTTAATTTATTTTCTCTAATTAATCATCATAATACTTTTGTCTATTATTATATAAAGGTCTAGGTTGGTGGGAAAAAATCATCCATAGAACCTGTACAAAATAATGTTGAGCAATCCACGACAAAGAAGGGTAAAGAGTTAAACGAAGTACGATGAAATGTAAAATTATCAAAAAATTTAATTTATTTTCTCTAATTAATCATCATGATTCTTTTGTCTTTTATTATACGGTACGTTGAGGTTGGTAAAAAAAAATCATCCATAGAACCTGTACAAAATAATGTTAAGCAATCCACGACAAAGAAGGGTAAAGAGGTAAACGAAGTACGATAAAATGTAAAATTATCAAAAAACGTTATTTATTTTCTCTATTTAATCATCATAATAATTTTTTATTATTATATGAAGGTTGAGGTTGGTGAAAAAAATCATCCATAGAACCTGTACTAAATGTTGAGCAATCCACGATAAAGAAGGCTAAAGAGGTAAACGAAGTACGATGAAATGTAAAATTATCAAAAAACTTAATTTATTTTCTCTAATTAATCATCATAATACTTTTGTCTATTATTATATAAAGGTTGAGGTTGGTGTAAAAAAATCATCCACAGAACATGTACAAAATGTTGAGCAATCCACGACAAATAAGGGTAAAGAGGTAAACGAAGTACAATGAAATGTAAAATTATCAAAAAACTTAATTTATTTTCTGTAATTAATCATCATAATACTTTTGTCTATTTTTATATAAAGGTTGAGGTTGGTGTAAAAAAATCATCCATAGAACCTGTACAAAATGTTGAGCAATCCACGACAAATAAGGGTAAAGAGGTAAACGAAGTACGATGAAATGTAAAATTATCAAAAAATTTAATTTATTTTCTCTAATTAATCATCATAATACTTTTGTCTTTTATTATATGAAGGTTTAGGTTGGTGAAAAAAAATCATCCATAGAACCTGTACAAAATAATGTTGAGCAATCCACGACAAAGAAGGGTAAAGAGTTAAACGAAGTACGATGAAATGTAAAATTATCAAAAAACTTAATTTATTTTCTCTAATTAATCATCATAATACTTTTGTCTTTTATTATATGAAGTTTGAGGTTGGTAAAAAAAAATCATCCATAGAACCTGTACAAAATAATGTTAAGCAATCCACGACAAAGAAGGGTAAAGAGGTAAACGAAGTACGATAAAATGTAAAATTATCAAAAAAACTTTATTTATTTTCTCTATTTAATCATCATAATAATTTTTTATTATTATATGAAGGTTGAGGTTGGTGAAAAAAACCATCCATAGAACCTGTACAAAATGTTGAGCAATCCACGACGATAAAGAAGGCTAAAGAGGTAAACAAAGTATGATGAAATGTAAAATTATCAAAAAACTTAATTTATTTTCTTTAATTAATCATCATAATACTTTTGTCTTTTCTTTTTAGAAGGTTGAGGTTGGTGTAAAAAAATCATCTATAGAACCTTTACAAAATGTTGAGCAATCCACGACACATTAGGGTAAAAAGGTAAACGTAATACATTAAAATTGAAATGTAAAATTATCCAAAATTTTACTCTATTTTTTCTATTTAGTCATCATTTGGATACAAAAGTATCCATTTCTCTATCGATGAACTTTTTTATATTTTATTTTTTCCCTTCAACTTCAAATCATATATTTGCTTAATATATATAGATTGTTGATGAAGAAGTAAACATGGAAGCAAATAGTGGATCCCTTGACGAAGGAATCCATTTTTTTCTCATGTTGGATCGGAGTAAAAATGATTATCTTAACGCACGATGGATTTCGGATATTTTCTAATAGAGGTCCATTATTATAAAAGCAATGGTGAAATTGAATCCACAGATAAAGTCGGTGGCAATGGCAGCATAAGTGAAGAGGTTTCTTTTTCTCCTGATCTCTGATACAATAGTATTTTAAAATATTTTATTAATTTAAATTGACGGTGATTAATAAGGGTGAAAACGGGGCGCGGGATCGAGGCAGAATATGTGCTCCGTTTTTTGTTTTTTTACCCCGTGGCCCCGACTATATTTTGAGATGGGTTTCGAGGCAAGCTCAAACCCAGACGGGTCGTCTCGTTTTTTAAAATTAAAAAAATGAATAAAAATATATTAGGTATCATTGGGGCAGTCGGGTGTTCCATTTGACTTGATGAAGAAAACCTCGACACACACCGTGGAGAAACCTCTCTGCCTTGAGTTCGGCAGAACCCCTGTCCGATAGCTTCCATCTTGTCATTGTTTTCGATCATAAACCTTGAGGGATGCAAATCATAAGAAGATCGAGGAAACTTCCTGGTCTCATCTTCGAAAACCATCATTCCTCCACAAATTCCCTCCGGAATGAAAGAAGAAATAAACAAGAAGAAACTATAAAAAAAGATTAGTAGTCTACCATGAAGATTTTTCTTTTCTAAGAAATGAGATGTGAAAGACCATCACTAAGCCTCCTTGAACTCAAGAACACGCTATTGGTGGGGTTTTCCCTGCCATCTTTTGTGGCCGATCGGATACCGAGGCAGGACCGCCCCGCCCCGCCCCGCCCGTGACCCACCCCGTTCTCACCTTTAGTGATTAAGATGAGATACCTTAAAAAAGATATTTTATTAGATATTTCATAAGTATCTTATGAGAATTGTTTTCTATTTAAATATAGATAAATTCATATGAGATGGAAAAAATGAGTCGAATCGAGGTTTAATTAAAGGAAATGCTTGAACTAGCTCGAATTTTTGAACTCGAACTCAATTGATTTAATAAAATAAAACTCTAGAGTTAAGTTTTAACGAGTTGTCTTCAGGAAAGGCTAAACTCGAACTCGACCCGTGATCAAGTCTAAACGAGTTGTGCTTGCCAAGAGTTGCATCACTAATTTTATCTTTAATAAAAATTTGTATTTATTTATTGATATAAGGGAAAATATGAATAGAAATATTTTGAAAATATATATTTTTTATATTGTAGTTTAGAAAGTTTAATTTAGTTCACTAGATTTTGATTATTCCTCATAAATTATAGAAGTTTTATAATTTCATTTATACTTTGAAATTTTTAATTATTTTGTCACATATTTTAATGATTTATTAACTTATTCTATTTTTTCAGTTTATTCTCAAAGATGGTGATTGGATCATACTTCGCTGCTTTACCATCGGTAAGTATATATATATATAAGACTAATCAAGTTTGATTAAATCTTAAATATTGTTTTATAGATTGACTTAGGGTAGGTAGTATTTATACATTAATTGAATTATTTATTAGTTAGTCAAACTAATCTAACTGACCCAACTGAATTAACTACCCTGCATGCCTGGATCAATTAAGCACGTGAGTATATATCACATGTTTGATGCAATAGTAAGTAATATATAAATGCATGTGGATTTATAAATTATAATTCACATCTTAATTTTAATTATATATCATATATGCATGAGAAGATATAAATTAATTATTATATTTTGAATTAATTTTATTTGTATTTTCTAATATGATCTAGCTACCATTAATTCATTCAGACATATATTTGAGTACATGTGCAGATGGATAGAATAATGCACACAGAAACATGGCCACCATCAGAACGAACGAAGGCTTATTATAATGCTGATGACGATGATTTAGTACTTTTTGATCACAAAAGCCATGAGGACATCAAAACTATTTTGATCTATTATAAAAGTGGTCGGATATCCTCCTTGGATGTCCTATACAGAAGAAATAATGAAGTGTTGAGTTTGATGCAATCTTCATACAAAGCTTACATATTCGACGGTATTACACACCAGGTTTGATGACAAAATTAATAATTAATTTGTCTTTTTTTATTCTTGATAAATGTTCACGAAACATAGTAAATATTAGGGTTAACAACGTTGTTCATGCCATGTTCAAACCTGAAAAATCAATCATTGCTTCTTTGATCTCCATGATATTAAAATTGAGTCTAGCTTAATGTACACAGAAACCACTTATGGATCTTCTTGTTATATATTTTACAAGCTGCCCAATACATTTATTTCCATTTTTTATCTGATTTATAGAGAAGACGTTTCCCTGGTGCATTCTTTAAGTACCTGACACTTTGAGTTCTTAATTTTAGTATGTGGGATTCTCTAGGCTTCTGCATATCTAGGGTTGGTTTAGTGTATTTACTCTTGTTATTGATAAATTATACAATAATTATTTTCCAACTAACTTCCTAATATAAGAGTGCATGGGAATTGGGATGTTCAATATAGGGTGATTGTTAATCATGTAGATCAACAGTACGTTCTAGATATCATCAAGTATAAATTCCCACTTCATTATTCTTAATAAAATTAATTAATAATCTATTAATCATCTTAAAATTTAGATATCCGAAAATCAATTTATATCTAATCGGATATCCGATCTATATCCGAAATTATCAACCGAATTCGGATTTTAACGACGGATATTAATTGCAGATATCCGTTCAAATAATTTCTGAATATCATTTTTGAATTCGAAAAAAGATAAGGTTTATCATTTACATACTTTATATGTCTCTCACGAGGTAATTTTACACTAGTGGACTGAAGGTAATTTTTAACAATATTTCTTGACATGAATTCAACATTTCTATTTGAATTAATTTTATTCAATTTAATACGATAGTTCAACATTTCTATTACCTTAATTTCCCTAAGAGCTCCTGCAGTGTTTTGAAGCCTCCATGAGTTTGCTCATCTCCAGCCCCATCATAACCACTTTTAGAAGCCTGAATTACTTTGTAAACGATGTTGCTATTATTTGGAAAAATCAATCAATGGATAACAATTTTCTTTAACATTTCCATATATATATACAGGACAGCACCAGTTCCAGGAACCGCACCAGTTCCAGGAACTGGAATCCCGGAATCGCGGAACCGGAACCGTGATTCCAGACCCATCGCTAGTGTAGGGGACGGACGACGCGATAGGGAACGACCGAGTGTACAGGACTGGACGGCCGGAACGACGATGTCAGCAACGCGACCAAAAACGCGCCCTATATATATATACACGTACATTATACATGTTAAAGTGTTCACTATTAATACATGCTTGTATCCGGCCAGTTGCTTTCCATTTTTACTTATTGCATGAGTTTCCTTGTCTTCCATTATTTTTCTTATTGTTTCCTTCTACAAATACTTGATAATCCACAACTTTATTTGTTTTCTTATTACATGCTTAACCTTTCTCCCTATTTATATATGTTCTTTACAGATCGAGTTTGACGACGACGAATATCTTCCAGAAGTAAAAGGTCTTTATAACAATTACGGCAAAGTAAGTACTTTTTCCTCCCTTACATTCGTCAGCAATAAAAGAAATACTTATAAATTCGACAACAAAGTGGACGATAATGCAAAGTATAGTTTTCACGTGAAAGGAGGAAAAATTGTTGGATTTCATGGGATTCAAGGATTATATTCACTCCGGTCTATTGGTTTCTATATAGAATTTCCAGAGACTTCATTCATACGAATAATTTCAACATGTCAATAGATCTTTAACCTAGAAATTTAAGGATCAGGTAATCATGTGTTCATTGGGATTTATTTTGTGTATAAGATATATATATAGTCCATTTGCGGATGGCATTTTTAAAGTTTAATTTGTTGATTCTGAAAGTTTATAAATTAATTTGCATATTGACAATACATTACACTCTTCTCTTTTACAAGTTTCTGCTAATATAATAAACTGATTATCAATCAGTTAAGATTGGTTAGTTAGTTTAGTTAGTTAAGTTACACTATTGTAAACACTATATAAAGGGCCATAGAGCCAATAATAAAATCATCTGCTTTTGGCATTCTTCCATCTCCGGTGAACTCTCCGATCTACTTCTAATATGGTATCTTTGACAGGAAGGAACGCCGCTCCAACGGCACCTTTCGATCCAATCTCCGTTGCAACAAACACCGGTGATTGTAATGAAGGCAGCTCGCTGATGACAGGATTTGCGGATCCTCTGGCGCCGACTCCATCGACGAAGGTGATTGTAATGAAGCAATTGAAGTGTGTTACCTTGGACGAGGATAACTACTTCAGCTGGCGAGCACAATTCTCGGCACTTCTCTGAGGATATAAGCTCCTGGACTATGTGGAAGGAAGGGTTCAATTACCCGAGGGCTCCCTCGCTGAACAGCATGATTAAATCATCTTGAGTTGGATCCTAACGGCAATTTCATCAACAATATTGTCGCAAGTTGCTGCACTCACCACGTCATATGAGGTATGGGAATGTTTAAAATAAATTTATTCTTCTGGTTCGGAGACGCGTGTTCTTCATCTGCAAATGCAACTTCAATCAATTCGCAAAGGAACCTTATCAATGTCACAATACTTGAGGATCACTTCGATCTTGAAAGATAAACTCGCCTCCGCCGATGAGAAGATACGTGATTATCAAATTATCCTAATAGCTTTGCGTGGCTTAGGACCGGAATACAAAGCATTTGTTACATCCATCACCACATGTTTCGATCACGCAATAACATTTCCGAATTTGCAACAACTACTGATGGATTATGATCTTCAAGAAGTGGAAAATATGAAAGTTAAAGAAAACGTTGTTATCAAGAAAGCAGAGGAACAAAACAGTGGGGGAAAATCACCGTGTCAAATATGTTCCCGTAAAGGTCATAATGCGAAAAATTGCTATAACATGGTAAATTTTATCCGTTTTCCTCCAGCTCATAACAGAAAATTAGTTCCACTCGGTCTCGGAAATCCTCCTGTTGGAGGGATGACCGGAAGTAACATCCGACAGATTGGATGCACCATCCATTGCCGACGAGATCGAAATGATCTTGGGAGCCATTGGGAAGAAGTTGAGCAAATGGAGAGAGACACAATTGTGGAGAGTTTTGTATATTGAAAACCTTGTGTATTACATTGTATGGGGGGTATTTATACATGGATTTGTAAATAACAACCCACTATGTATTGAGTGGGGGTTGTTATTTACTTTGTTTGTTATAACTTTGTTTGTTATTTAATTAATATAAATTTATTTATTTATATTCCAATACCTCCCCTCAAGATGGCGTGGGCTGATCAACGACGCAAGATTGGACTTTATCTCAAGGAACCGTGATGAGGGTAGTGGTTTTGTAAAACCATCTAATGCACCATCACCTACACATGAGGTGTCCTCACCACTCCCACTAAATGGGGGTGTGAACCCAACTCCGACAACACAGGAAAGGCTTGCGCACATGCATGCTCTCATGTTGAAGTTGGACAAAAGGATAACCAACCTAGAGGCTTCAAGGAGCTGAACCACCATACGATGTACGACAAGCAAGTCTAACCCACATTTGAGGAAGACAAACTTAAGTACGCATCATCGGTCCGAATCAAGGATATCCAAGGAGCTTCGAGAGCTCAAGGGAAAGAGTCCTGCAATCTCAGGGCAACCCAAATCCAACTCGCATCACTCTCCTATGGGAGACAACCACGGGGAAACAAAGAGACACAAGCATCTCGGTTCTCACCACAGGTCCGCAGTACATCACTCGGGTGTACCTTCGAGTTCCACGACTCGTGCGGATTACGATGTCACACTCATGAATTGGGTAATTAAGGAAGTGCTTCGTAAAGACAAGCATGATCTAAGAGACCCACATGATTTTCTCATAATAGGAAGGGCACCCTTTCATAGGGACCTCCTGAGAAAACCTTTTCCGCAATCTTGGCGGTGTCCGAAGATAGACTCGTACGATGGAACGACAGATCCAGAGGATCATGTTAACCTCTACCTGAATATCTTGGAGCCGCAAACTACCGATAATGGGTTGTTGTGTCGGGCCTTCCCTGGCACTTTGAAAGGCAACGCATATCGATGGTTTTCCGGTCTGCCGGCTGGCTCAGTCTCCAGCTTCATGGACCTCTCTTCCAAGTTCATCGCCCAACATGTGGGGATGATCAGAATAAAACACAGTGCCAACGCACTACTGGCACTACGACAGAACAGGCTGTCTCTGAGGGATTACACGATTAAGTTCACTTCGATGATGACAGAAGTGGACGACCTAATCCCAAGTCTGGCCATAGCAGGATACGTGAGAGGGTTGGTACCCTTCTCCCCTTTGGCCCGGAATCTGATGCTTTATAAAGTGGAGACCCTGCCCGACCTCTTCCAACAAGCTCAATCGTATATTGAGATAGAAGAGGAGAACAATAACAAGATGGACGAACTCGAGCCGTCCAGCCGGAAGAAACCTCGCTATGCTAAAGAAGATGCATACGAGGATACAAGTTCCCAATCCGTAACCTCGACTACTCTTCTTCGATACAGCGAGGAGTCTCCGGGTAGCAGTTATGGCCATCAAAGTCATAGCTCACACCCTAAATCCAGTAGAAGTTATGGCCACCAAAGTCATAACTCACACTCTCAGTCTGGTAACAGTTATGGCCACCAAAGCCATAGCTTACGCTCTCAATCCTATGACAGTGATGGCAACCAAAGCCACAGTTCACACTCACAATCAAGTGCGTCACGCTAATAGTGGATAACTACCATCTGTCAGAAGAAAGATAGGATTGGCCAGAGTAGCTAAATAGGCTATGCATCCGTCAGTGGCAACCAAACATCAAAGGAACTCATCTATTCTTTTGGTTGTCGCTTCTATTGTTCTCAACCATGTAACAACGATTTTATTATAAGTAGATGACTCCTTTAACCCGTGAAGGTATTATGCAATATGTATGCCACATTTAAAATAATCATTCATCACTTCAGACAGATCAATCACCCATCGCTTCGGATGGGTGTCATCCGTCGCTTCGACCTTATCTATCATCTATTCGACCCACGAGTCAAGGTGATAGTTACGAAATCTAATTTACGACAAAGAGTCTAAATTACGATTACGAAATCTAATTTACGACAAAGAGTCTAAATTACGATTACAAGTCTAGTTTACGATTTACGAGTCAAGATGCGACTTAAGAATCTAAATTACGACTCACGAATATTTGTGAATCAAACCCTAAGATTCCAAATATTTACGAATCTAAGTTCTCTTTCAAAATCTAATTTATGACAAAGAGTCTAAATTAAGATTACGAAATCTAATTTACGACAAAGAGTCTAAATTACGATCACAAGTCAACTTTACGATTTACAAGTCCAAGGTGCGACTTAAGAATCTAAATTACGACTCCGATTTACGAATCAAACCATGAGATTCTAAATATTTGCGACTACAATCAATGGTACCCTGGTGTTAATTTTGTCGCTGTGGCCTTAATGATCATATCCCATCTTGTCGCTATGGCCTTGATCGAGAGTCACTCTATCGCTATGGCCAGAGCTTGGCTAAAACACCAGGGTTCAAATCTAAAATTGTAGTCCTAAATTGTGGATCTAACCCTAGGATTCCAAATAATATTGTGCATCTTAATTTTTGGTTTATTTGTACTATTCTTTGCAACTCTGTGTTAATTTGGAGATATAAATTATCCGCAAATTTAACTGACGATTGAACTACGATTCGTACGACCAAGCTTACGTCCAGAGTGGCTAAGCGAGGGTTAGCAGAGTCTAACTTACGTCCAGAGTGGCTAAGTTACGGCTTGTAAATCTAGTTTCGAGCCTAGGTTACAATTTAAAGATGGTTTATATGGAAGATTGGCAAAGAAAAGACAAAAGATAGTTCATTGATAATCAAAATAGAAAGATTGCAAAATATTCCGAAAAGTCATTTCATATGTCACGACGACATGATTCTCTGGGGGAGTATCACAAGCTCCCTCCAATACCTCCGTTACACCAATATTTTAAAAGTTGTCGGGTTGACATGATTTTCGAGGGGAGTATCACAAGCTCTCCTCAATACTTCTATCGCCTCGGGCACAAACATCCAAAACATAACTCTACAATCTGTCACAACGGCACGATTTCAGGGGGAGTATCACAAACTCTCTCCGACGCTTCTGTCACTCTAGCCGGAAGTCGTCTCGCCCATCTTTGGAGGAGAGTATCATAAACTCTCATCAACACTTCTGTCGTTTTGGGTAGAGGTCGTCTCATTCCAAGGGGAGTATCACAAACTCTCCACGACACTTCTGTCGCTTCGGCCAGAAGTTGTCACAATTCGGGGGTAGTATCACAAACTCTCTCCGACACTCCTACCACTTCAGCCAGAATATGACACATTTTTATGCAGGTATTAAAGGGGGAGTATCACAAGCTCTCCCGACATTTCTGTCGCTCTGGTCAGAAATCGTCATATTTCAAAGGGGAGTATCACAAGCTCTCCCGACTTTTCTGTCGCTCCGGCCGGAAATTGTCAAATTTCAAGGGGGGTATCACAAGCTCTCCCGACATTTCTGTCGCTCCGGCCAGAAATCGTCATATTTCAAGGGGGGTATCACAAGCTCTCCCGACACTTCTGTCGCTCTGGCCGGAAGTCGTCAAATATGAACACGGTAAATCTGTCGCTTCGGCCAGATTTACCAAGGATTGGTTCGACCAGAAGGAGAATGTTACGAGAGGTAAAATCGCACGGTAAGTTAAATTGGTCAATAATAATATGCGTTTTAGACTGATCTAGTTGTTTTGCAGGATGTTTTCTTTTTTGCAGGTATTATTCTGTAGCTTCGGCCAGAATGTTTTCTTTTTTGCAGGTATTATTCTGTCGCTTCGGCCAGAATCAAATTCTGATAGTGAGTCATTCTATCTTGCCGCTTTTGCCTTGATAGACTAGAGATCATTCTGTCGCTTTGGCCTTAATGATCTCAACCCGTCTTGTCGCTTTAAGCCTTGAAGGGGTAACCGTCGTTGCGGACATTAAAGTCGCTCTTGATCAGGGTGGACTATAAATATTAGTTCTATCGCTTCGGCTAGAACTCGGTTCTATCGCTTCGTCTAGAACTCAATTCTGTCACTTCGGCCTGAATCAGATTCCGTCGCTTCAGCCGGAATTAATCTTGTCGCTTCGGCCTTGATAAACACAGTGCAGTCGCCCTTGATCAGGGTTAGACTATAAACAGGGAGTTTCCGTTGGCCTGGAACTCGATTTTGTCGGTTCGACCCTACAGAGTCAATCCATTTTTGTCGCTTAGGCCATAATAGATACAGAATCAGTACGTCACTGTGGGCGGAATGATTCGATCTCATCTTGTCGCTTCGGCCTTGGTGCGGATCACACACTGAACCTTGGTTGGGGGGGGTACTGGCGATACACGCATGTTTCTTGTGCTCTCTTCAGGGGGGAGTACTGGTGAGACATGCCTGATTACGGCAGTCACTCCCAGCAACGCCTTTCAACAAAGACTAGGGTTCCGTCACTTTGGCCGGACCCCCGGAGAGCTCCCACGGTGCGGAACACGTTCATCGTCCAGATCGCCGAGTTAGCCCCTAAGTCGCCTGTTGGACTACCAAGTCGCCGACATTAGGGATAAGTCGCCGAGTTAGGGCCAAGATCGGCAGTATGGTAGACTGCACATCTTGCCCCTGGAAACTCGGCGAGTTAGCCCTAAATAGGCGACTTCCATACCTGAATCGCCGACTTACAACCGTTGCTCGCCGCCAACCAACGTCATAAATGTTACCATATATGACCATAGGCGCGATGTCCGCCTTTGATTGCACCCTCCGAGACCCTATAAAAAGGGTCCCAAGGGAACACTCAAAGGCACAACACAAGTTCCACTCTCACCAAAGCATCACTAAGAAACTCGCCGATTCTCACTAGAATCGCCTAGTTTCTACTTGCAGGTATTTGACGTAGAGCGTGCGTCGTGGACTCCAGAGCCTCCGGCATCACCTCGCACCACCGCGAGCCCTGGTAGCAGATTCAGTGCTTCATCACCCGGCACAATAACCCATTATCGATGGTCTGGGGTTCCAAGATGTTGAGGTAGAAATTGACATGATCCTGCAGATCAGTCGAACCATCTTACGTCTCAATCCTGGGTACCCGCCAGGTTGGTGGGAAGGATACCTTCAAAAGGTTCTCGTGAAAAGGAACACTTTTGTTCCTTAAGAACTCAGTCGGGCTGGCGGCGATTGGTTCGTCGGCCAGCTTCCGACGGAGATTCTCCACGAACCGTGTATTAAAAGTCCTTTCAGAGCGACTCTTACTGGGTCCCGTCTTTGACCTAAGACGGGAACCTTGTTTGGTTTTCTCCGCAGATGAAGAATAATAAGATCCAGATTCACCCGTCTGATCGCGGATGGTGGTCTTATGACTCCTTGCCTTCTCGAGGTTGTTTATTCTTCTCTTCATGTTATCCATGAAGCTAAGCAACCTCTCTTTCAAGGTGGGAGGATTTTTTGGTACCATATGCTCTCCTAGGTGTGAAGGAGCTGTGTGCCTGAGAGGGCTGGTCAGGTTGAGATTCATCGGGCCTCTTTAGCCGAGAAGGCTCGCCTCGCCCTGTTCCATATTAGGTACCACTGGCATTTTACCCTTGCTTCTTAGAGGGTAACTGTGCTTTTGCTTTTCGTGAGCCATTGCAACAAAAGCGGAGTAGTTCCAAAGCAAAGGGGTGACTTGACCGAGCTTGCTCAAAAACAAAGAAAATCGGCGATTTAGGGGTCTAAATCGACGATTTTGACTTTTGGATCTTTTTGAACAGAGCCGTGAATAACACTTTTAGCTAACAGACGATATTTCGGATCGACGATTCTTAGGGTGAAGTCGGCGATTTCTGGGGAAATCCAACCGGAGCTTTAGGCAAGAATCGGAGATTTTCGATCTAAATCGACGATGTTAGTTAACAGAGTCAGCGATCCCTCCGGGAGAGATCGAGCCAGGCTATGCAAAAATGGTGAGACATGCCTGATTACGTTAGTCACTCACAGCAATGCCCTTCAACAAGGACTAGGGTTCCGTCGTTTTACGCCGGATCCCCGGAAGGCATCCACGGTGCGGAGCAAGTGTCTACATCAAGTACTCAAGGCAACACCTGGGAATCGCCGACTGGAACTACCAAGTCGCCGATTCCAGGGGTGGATCACCGATTCCGGACAGAGGACTCGGGTCTGGTAGACCGAGAACCTGACCTCAAGGGAGTCGGCGACCACACCTCTGAATCGGCGACTCTCATACCTAAGTCGTCGATTCCCAGACGTTACTTGGGAGGGCCCACGTCATTATGACACCCTTAATTGGGCATCATAATGAAGTGGACCCCACGCTAATGAATGGGGAAACGCCCCCAGGACTCTAAAAATGGGGTCCTAGGGGTGTCCTCCATTCTCATCTCCACTTGACCAATCACACTCCATACTAGAGAAACCAAGGAGCCCGAATCGCCTACTCCCCAAGGAGTCGCCGATTCCCTTCCTCTTCTGCAGGTGTTTGACGTAGAGCGCGCGTCGTGGATTCCAAAACTTCCGGCCCTCCTCGCAACCCCGTGAGCCCACTGGTAGCAGATTCCGTGCTTCATCAAAAAAAAATTCGTGATTACAACGAGATACCGGTGGTTCGGTAGTCCCACAGACGACGCCAGCTGATGAAACACTGAATCTGCTACCAGGAGGCTCGCGAGGTTGCGAGAATGGTCAGAGGCTCTGGAGTCCACGACGCGCGCTTTACGTCAAATCCCGTCAGAGGAGAATAGACGATTTAGGTGTGGAAATCGGCGATTTTCTCTGGCATGCTCTAGTGTGGTTGGAACTTGTATTCTGCCTTAGAGTGACCCCTTGGGACCCTTTTTATAGGGTCTTGGGGGGTGTGCTCGGCGGTGGGCATCGCGCCTGCTACCATAATAATGCGCATTTATGGCCCATTATGGCACAGGCAGACGACGAATAACGATCGTAAATCGGCGATTCAGGTATGGAATCGTCGATTTAGGAGCAAAATCCTCGAGTTTCGAGGGGCCAGATGTGCAGTCTACCATACTGTCGATCTGGGCCCTAACTCGACGATTTACCACTAAAGTCGGAGATTTGGTAATCCAATCGCGATTTACGGGTTAACTCGACGATTTAACAATGAACTTATTCCGCACCGTGGAAGCCTTCCGAGGGTCCGGCATATAGCGACGGAACTCTATCCCTTGTTAAAGGGCGTTGCTGGGAGTGACTGTCGTATTTAGGCATGTCTCACCAATAGTATTTTACGTCTTATTTTCTTGATTTATTTTTTAAATTATTCTCTACGACTTTAAGTTAATTTGGAAATGTAAATTATCCGTGAATTTAACTGACGACTGAACTACGATTCATACGACCAAGCTTACGACTAGAGTGTCTAAGTGAGTGTTACAGAGTCTAATTTACGACTAGAGTGTCTAAATTACGACTAGTAAATCTAGTTTCGAGTCTAGGTTACAATTTAAAATATAATTTATATGAAAAATTAATAAAGAGAAAATAAAGGATATTACATTAATAATCAAACAAATTAAGATATCAAAATACTCAAAAAATTACAAAAATAAAGGGAGGGTACAAAATCTAGTCCTTGGCTTCTCTATTCTTATGCTTCAGGTCGTCAAGGACCTCATTGCTCTTAGCCGTACCTCCTCAGGGTTCTTTTCTATCCACTCCTCTATTCGATTAATAAATCCGGATGGCAAGTCTGGAAACACGATTGGACCGAAGAAACCCATATCCTGGAGTTGATCAGATTGATCATTAATTTCCCACTTCAGATCCTTGACCTTCTCCGAAGAAGCGTGCAAGTCTTCAGTAGCTTTCTTTAGCTTTTCCTCGGAGGTAGAGAGTTCCAACTCAAGTTTTTGAAGTTGGTACGCTACGTAACAACACTCCCAATCTCTTCATCAAGTTGAGCCTTTAGTTTGTCAATTTCAACTTTAGATTCATCCTCAGCTGCTGTCTTGGACATGAGCTATTTGCGGCTAGCTTCAAGCTTTTTGTGGAGCTTCATTATTTCTCGAGCTTGTTCAGAAATCTCCTTATCTTTTAAGCGGGCCTCTTTTTTCTTTTTCGGCATAACATTATCGTGGAGATTATCCAACTCCAGAGCTCTTTGTCGCAAGGTCTGCACCTCAAGTCTCAGAGGTATGTACTTGTTATATATAGAGCCTGTTGTATTTCTCTTGCGCTTGAAGAGAATCGTTCTGGGTCTGCATCCCTAGACAAGCGTATGCGGCATAAGCACCCAGCAAAAACAAATAAATATTAGAAATATATTAAATAAATAAATAAATAATAACAATGCGAGAATGGGTCACTTACAGCGACCATAATTTCTTGTAATTGGCTCCTAAGCCAATCTCTAGGCTTCTCCCTAAGAAGCTGCATCGACCTCTCCCGCACCTCGGGTTCCGCGTAGAGAGAGGGATAATCAAATGCAGACTTGAAAGGAGTGAATTCAGGAGGTTCGGACCTCGTCTATTGTGCTCGGGAGGATGAACCTCTTTCAAAAGTGCTCTGCCAGGGTTGGGAATCTTCGGCTTTGTGGAGCTCAATCAGTTTGGCGTGCCTCATGCGAATAGTTATCCCGAGGAGCAAATACGGCGTTGTGCGGGCTAATAACATCGGGAGACTGGAGAACCCCGATCATGAGATTCATCGAATCAGGCGAAAAGCCAACGGACGCCATGGAGGTCAGAAAGCTGAGAAACCGAGCAGCATGGTTCGCAGTGGCCCAAGGCAAATTGTACCGCCAATCTGCTGCGGAAGAGGCCCCGGCTCCTTCGGCTATGCGTGTCCCGGGAGGACGGCAAAGCTGTCGCACGAAGCATCCACGAGGGAGCGAATAGGGCCCACCAGGGGGGACGGGCACTAGAAAAGAAGGTAGCCGGGCAAGGCTATTACTGGCCTGAATCAATAAAAAAATTCGGAAGAAATAGTTGACAGGTGCGACGAATGCCAGCGATACTCGAACATCCAGAGGCGACCGCCCACTATGATGAAAGCGGTAACGACGCCCGTCCCGTTCGCGCAATAGGGAATTGACATCGTAGGTCCTTTCTTGCTGGCGTCAAGAGGAAGGAAATTCCTCTTCGTGGCAGTGGATTATTTCACGAAGCATCATATGCCGGTTCGGAGTCTCGATCCAAATAATAACGGATAACGGGACGCAATTCACGGAGAAGAACCTAAAGAAGTTATGCGAAGACAGCGACATCAAGCTGAGTTTCGCGTCGGTGTACCACCCTGATGAAGCACTGAATCTACTACTAGGGGCTTGCGGGGTTGCGAGGAGGGCCGGAGACTCTGGAGTAACCCCTTGAGACCCCTTTTATAGGGTCTTTGGGGGCATCGCTCCTTTTGCCATAACGGGACGCATTAATGGCCCCATTATGACATAGGCAGGAGACGAGTAACGGTCCTAAATCGGCGATTCAGGTGTGGAATCGCCTATTTAGTGGCAAACTCGGCGAGTTCTAAGGAGTGAGATCTGTAGTCTACCATACTGACTATCTCGGCCTCAACTCGGCGATTTACCACAAAAGTCGACGATTTGGTAGTCCAATCGCGATTTACGAGTTAACTCGGCGATTTAATGATCATCCTTGTTCCGCACCGTGGGAGCCTTCCGAGGGTCTGGCATATAGTGACGGAACCTAAATCCTTGTTGAAGGGCGTTGCTGAGAGTGACTGACGTAATCAGACATGTCTCACCACTACTCCCCCTAAAGAGAGCACAAGAAACATGCGGATATCGCCAGTATCCCCCCCCAAGCAAGGTTGTGTGTGATCCGCATCAAGGCCAAAGCGACAAGATGAGTGGTGAGACATGCATGATTACGTCAGTCACTCTCAGCAACGCCCTTCAACAAGGACTAGGGTTCCGTCGCTTTATGCCGGACCCCCGGAGAGTTCCACAAATGCGGAGGAAGTGTCTACGTCAAGTACTCAAGGAAACACCTAGGAATCGCCGACTGGGACTACCAAGTCGCCGACTCCAGGGGTGAATCGCCGACTCCAGGCATCGTGGTCAGTTCTGGTAGACTGCCAACTTCGCTCATGGGGAGTCGGCGACTCCACCTCTGAATCGGCGACTCCCATACCTGAGTCGCCGATTCCCAGCCGTTACTTGGGAGGGCCCACGTCATTATGGCACCCTTCAATAGGGCACCATAATGGGGTGGGCCCCACGCTAATGAATGGGGAAACGTCCCCCAAGATCCTATAAAAGGGGTCCTTGGGGGTCCTCTACTCCCAAGTCATTCACACTTGACCACACCACACCAGAGCAATCCAAGGAGCCCGAATCGCCTACTCCCAAGAGAGTCGCCGATTCCCCTCCACTTCTGCAGGTACATTGACGTAGAGCGCGCGTCGTGGACTCCAAAGCCTCCGGCCCTCCTCGTAACCCCGCGAGCCTACTGGTAGCAGATTTCGTGCTTCATCAGCTGGCGCCGTCTGTGGGATTATCGAACTACGATATCCCGTCGTAATCGCGAAATTTTCTTCGCAAAGTTCAGCTCGATTCCCTTAGGGTAAGTCGTTGACTTTGTGTCAAGGAATCTCCGATTCACACAGGCAATCGCCGACTCCACCTAGTGAGTCGCCGATTCCGGGTTATTCTGCTAGCTAAGAGTGCTGTCCACGGCTTGGCTCAAAAAGGTCATAAGTTAAATCGCCGACTCCACATAGGGAGTCGCCGATTCCTTTAGCTTTTTGAGCAAGTGTTGTCAATGCCTTTTGCTCTGGTACTTTCACTTCCATATAGGTTGGATTTTTCATAGAAAATCACCTATCCCCATCAGAATCGTCGATTCCCACTTGAATCCACGGTTTCACACTGAGTAGGTGATTCCCACAATTGAGTCGCCGACTCCCACACAGAGTAGGCGATTCCCACACTTGAATTGTTAACTCGGTCATTGTCTTCATTCATCGCTTCGGCTGAATAAGACCACACATAGCCCAGCTCTTTTATCGAAACTAAAATCCATCGCTTTGGCTGGATTCGCATCGCCGTTTCGGTAAAAAAAAAAAAGTATAGGGCTTTTTACCTTTTTTCACTTCCAGTGATTTTGTCGGTCCACCTCCGGAATACCCTGATCTGATTTTGGGATTCTACGACCACACACTTCACGTGAAAAAAGTTTTCTCTACGAGTACAAAAGAGCAGAATTTCCCAACAGTGCAAGGAATCTTTTCTGGGATAGGTCTAAACAGGCATCCCGAAAACCACCTCCGGTAGCACGATTTTCTGCAAAAAAAAATCGATATTTTTTGTTAATTTCAAACTTTGGGGACTAGTAGTACTGCTAAAGGGGGTCACAAAACTACAAAGAAATATTATACGAAATTTTTTTTCTGTTTTGTGACACCCGAGGGGCAGGTACCTACCCATAGCTTCCGACACTTCGGAAGAACTTCCACTCGTAGTACGTTGCTTCGACCCAATAGAAGCAACCATCCCATTTATGGCTCCTTTTACTAAGGATCATAAAAAGAAAGCTCTCGCCATTGCTACTGAGGTAGGAGCTTCTGGTAGGAGGGTTGGTTCCCGTACTATACCAACCTCCAATATACCACTTTCGACACATGAGGTGCCCTCATCACTCCCATCAAATGGGGGAGCGAACCTAACTCCTGCGCTACAAGAGAGGTTGATTAACTTTATGGATTCCATAAAAAAAAGAGTTAGCAACCTCGAGAAAGCGAGGGGTGCCAACAAGACCATCATCCGCGAATGAGCGGGTGAATCTGAGTCTTACTATCCTCCATCTACGGAGAAAAAGAGGAAATCTCCAGCACCTCCTAAGGCAAAGGCTGGAGTGGTGAGACATGCATGATTACGTCAGTCACTCCCAGCAATGCCCTTCAACAAGGACTAGGGTTCCGTCGCTTTATGCCGGACCCCCGGAGAGTTCCACGAATACGGAGGAAGTGTCTACGTCAAGTACTCAGAGCAACACCTGGGAGTCGCCGACTGGGACTACCAAGTCGCCGACTCCAGGGGTGAACCGCCGACTCTAGGCCTCGTGGTCAGTTCTGGTAGACTGCCAATTTGGCTCATGGGGAGTCGGCAACAGAACCTCTGGATCGGCGACTCCCATACCTGAGTCGCCGACTCCCAGCCGTTACTTGAGTGGGCCCCCGTCATTAAGGCACCCTTCAATAGGATACCTTAATGGGGTGGGCCCCACGCTAATGAATGGGGAAACGTCCCCCAGGACCCTATAAAAGGGGTCCTTGGGGGTCCTCTACTCTCAGGTCATTCCCACTTGACACACACCAACCAGAGCAATACAAGGAGCCCGAATCGCCTACTCCCAAGAAAGTCGCCGATTCCCCTCCCCTTCTGCAGGTACATTGACGTAGAGCGTGCGTCGTGGACTCCAAAGCCTCCGGCCCTCCTCGCAACCCCACGAGCCTACTGGTAGCAGATTTCGTGCTTCATCAAGAGAGGTTGATTAACAAATGGAGGAGCGAACCTAACTCCTGCGCTACAAGAGAGGTTGATTAACTTTATGGATTCCATAGAAAAAAGAGTTAGCAACCTCGAGAAAGCGAGGGGCAACAAGACCATCATCCGCGAAAGAGCGGGTGAATATGAGTCTTACTATCCTCCATCTACGGAGAAAAATAGGAAATCTCCAGCACCTCCTAAGGCAAAGGCTGGACCTAGCAAGAGTCGCACTCACAAGACTCTTACAACAAAGTTCGTGGAAGATCTCCGTCGGAAGCTGGCCGTCAATCCGGTCGCCAGCAATCCGATCGAGCTCATGAGAATCAAAAGCGCTCCTTTTCACAAGGACCTTTTGAAAGAATCTTTTCCACCAACCTGGCGGGTACCCAAGATAGAAGCGTATGACGGTTCGAGTGATCCAAAAGATCACATCAACCTCTACCTTAGTGTCTTGGAACCGCAGACCACCGATAGCGGACTATTGTGTCGGGCATTCCCCGGCACTCTCAAAGGCAACGCTTATCGGTGGTTCTCTGGTCTGCCAGCTGGCTCGGTCTCCAGCTTCGCGGACCTCTCTTCGAAGTTCATCGCCCAACATGTGGGGATGATCAGAATAAAACACAGTGCCAACGCACTGCTGGCATTACGACAGAACAAACTGTCTCTGAGGGATTACACGATTAAGTTTACTTTGATGATGACAGAAGTGAACGACCTAATCCCGAGTCTGGCCATAGCGGGGTACATGAATGGGCTAGTACCCTACTCCCCTTTGGCCCAGAACCTTACGCTCCATAAAGTGGAGACCCTCCCCGACCTCTTCCAACGAGCTCAATCATTCATTGAGATAGAAGAGGAGAACAATAATAAGCTGGACGGCGTCGAGCCGCCCAGTCGGAAAAAACCTCGCTATGCTAATGAAAATACATACGAGGATACAAGTTCCCAGTCCGAAACCTCGACTAGTCCTCCTCGGTACAGAGAGGAGCTTCTCATCAGCAGTTATGACCACCAAAGTCATCACTCACACTCTCAGTCTGGTAACAGTTATGGCCACGAAAGCCATAGCTCACACTCTCGGCCCAGTAACAGTTATGACCACAGCCCACGCTCTCAATCCTATGACAGTGATGACAACCAGAGCCACAGTTCACATTCGCAATCAAGTGCATCACGCTAGGAGTGAGGAACTATCACCTGTTAAGAGATAGGATTGGCCAGAGTAGCCATGCAGGCTATGCTTCTGTTAGTGGCAACCAGCGACCAAAACATGTCGATTATTTTGTTTGTCGCTCATACTATTTTTATGTAATCTCAATAGCGATATTATTCTAAATAAATCTCTAGAGATATATGCAGTATCATATTTAGAATAATCACCCGTCGCTTCAGACGGATCAATCATCCATCGCTTCGGCTGGATGACGTCCGTCTCTTCAATCTCATATATCACCCATCGCTTTGGTTGGATGATACCCGTCGCTCAAACCTAGCTTACGACCCACGAGTCTAAGTGATGGTCACAAATCATGTCCTAAGTACAAACGAACCTAAGAGGTTCTAAGTACCCACAACACATACGATTCAACCCCATCTTATCGTTATGGCCTTGATAAGGGTAAAAAGTTACTCTGTCGCTTCGGCCAGAGTTCAACTATACATTAGGGAATGAAATCTAGAGTCTTAGGTTCTCAAAAAATCCTAAGTCCTATTCCCGATAATTTTTGTATCTCCAACTCATTACGTCACTTAGTTTTGCGAGTCTTGGTTAGTTGTGAAGTTTAATTTATTTCGCGAGTTTAGCCGTAGACTGAGCTACGATTCATACGACCAAGTCTACGCCCAGAGTAGCTAGCAATAGGGTTAGCAGAGTCTAATTTACGTCCAGAGTGGCTAAATTACGACTTGTGAATCTAGTTTCGGGTCTTAGTTACAATTCAAAAAATAAATTAAATAAACAATTAAGAAAGAAAGCAAAATAATTGATTGAGTTCCAAAAATTACAAAAATATCAAAACATTACAAGAGGGGGAATATCACGAGCTCTCCCGACACTTCTGTCGCTTCGGCCAGAAGTCGTCAAAATCCTCACAGTTACCCAAAACTTAAGGAGTCGACGATTGGAACACCCAGTCACCGACTTAGGGTAAAACAACATCACATTTCCAGGAGGGAGTATCACAAGCTCTCTCCGACACTTCTGTCGCTTCGGCCAGAAGTCGTCACGTTTCAAGAGAGAGTATCACAAGCTCTCTCCAACATCAGGGTTCAAAACTTCAGTTGTAATTGTAAATTACAA
>LFYR01000265.1:26714-37359 GCA_001185155.1 Zostera marina | reverse complement strand
CCCCTTCTTTCGACGAGGCCAGGTATTCGCGACTCTTCGTCTTCTGTGCCCCCTTTCCATATAAATACTTACTGTCCTTTTTTACTTCAGTCACTTTCCTTTTTTACCTCCCCTCTTTCCCGCTTTACTTGAGCTTGGCGACCTTCTTGCAGAGTTACAATGGCCTCCAACCCAGTCTCTCCTGATCTCTCGGTAGCTAATCTGATCCATCAGGCCTCCATCCCCCCTCCTGATTCCAAGAATCCGCTGACGAGAGCTTCTACCTCTAGCTGTCTTGAGGCTTTGAAGAGCATTTACAAGTACAAGAATCCTGCGAAGTATCAGCCGGCCGGGGACCTTGTCGCTACCCATCCTCCTCCCGGATACGTCGTGGTCTACATTTCCTATGCCGACCTTTGCCAAACTTTGCCGCTTCCTCCGTTCCTCCAGAACCTGCTCAACCACTGTTGGGTGTCGCTCTCGCAGCTTCCGCCGGGTGCCATTGAGCGCGTCCTTCTGTTCTCCTCTCTTTGCAGCGCCTGTGGCCACGAGCCTACCCTGCCCCTATTCTTTAACTGGTTCCATGTATACCCGATACCGAGTGACCGGAACCGTGTCCTGATAGCATCCCGCGGGACCCCCCGGAAGGCTCTCTTCGAGGTACTGCCCGATCGTGCTCACGGCTGGCGCGACCACTTCTTCTACGTGAAGTTGTCTTGTCTGGGACCTCTTGAGAACCCTCCCGAGAGCTGGCCTCCACTGGGTCACCTGAAAGGCCTTACTGGCATTGCCTCCACGCGCTTGACTGCGGCCAAACGGAAGGTGCACGACCACCTCATCCAGATATCTGAGTGCCGTCCTGTGAAGCCTTCCCACCTTGGACACGGTTGGACAGTTGAAGATCACCTCCAGCCCGATGACGTCACTAGCTATGACCAGGAGCCCTCCTCGCCTTCCCGGAAAAGACAGAAGCGGAAGACGATGTCCATGGTTGTTGTGGACACCCCCTCCGTATCCCCGAGGAACACCAACGAGAGCTCCGGGGATGATAACATGGACAGTCCTCCGTTGGAGAATGTTCGCTCGGCTCGCCGTGCCGCCATGGCTTCGCAAGGGCTTGTCCCCCCCTCTGGGTTTCATCAGAAGTTCGAGGTCGGGGAAGCTTCTGGGCATGGACTTGCTAGGCCCCAGTACCCCCTAAAGGGAGTGTTGCTGGACCGTCAGGGGTTCGGCGTGGCCCAGAATTCTGCCTTTGTCTCGGGGAAATACCACGCAGACCCTGTCTCCCCTGATCCCTCCATCGCTGTTCCCCAACTGGCGGGAATGCTTTTGAAGGGTTTCAATCTGTTGCAGCAGTTTCTCCAGGAAGAAGCTGAGTACAAGGCTCTGTTTGCGCGTGGTGTCTCGGCGCTCGATGAAGACTTGTACGTTGATAGCCTCCGCGGGGCTGCCCTTTCCTACGTCCGCCTTCAACGGAGCATGGATATGCAGGACGAGCTTCATGGAGCTCGGAAGCGTGTGGCAACTCTTTCCTCTGAGGTTTCGGCTGTCCTAGCTGCCCGAGACCAGGCCGGTAGGGAGGTGTCGAGTCTTAAGAGCCGCGTCACCTGGGCCGAGGATCATGCCGCCAAGTCTAAGAAGGCTCTCGATCTTGCAACCTGGTGAGACATGCCTGATTACGTCAGTCACTCCCAGAAACGCCCTTCAACAAGAACTAGGGTTCTGTCGCTTTATTCCGGACCCCCAGAGAGTTCTACGAATTCGGAGGAAGTGTCTACGTCAAGTACTCAGGGCAACACCTGGGAGTCGACGACTGGGACTACCAAGTCGCCGACTCCAGGGGTGAACCGCCGACTCTAGGCCTCATGGTCAGTTCTGGTAGACTGCCAACTTGGCTCATGGGGAGTTGGCGACAGAACCTCTGGATCGGCGACTCCCATACCTGAGTCGCCGACTCCCAGCCGTTACTTGAATGGGCCCCCGTCATCAAGGCACTCTTCAATAGGATACCTTAATGGGGTGGGCCCCACGCTAATGAATGGGGAAACGTCCCCCAGGACTCTATAAAAGGGGTCCTTGGGGGTCCTCTACTCTCAGGTCATTCCCACTTGACACACACCAACCAGAGCAATACAAGTAGCCCGAATCGCCTACTTCCAAGAGAGTCGCCGATTCCCCTCCCCTTCTGCAGGTACATTGACATAGAGCGTGCGTCGTGGACTCCAAAGCCTCCGGCCCTCCTTGCAACCCCGCGAGCCTACTGGTAGCAGATTTCGTGCTTCATCAGCTGGCGCCATCTGTGGGAACATCGAACTACGATATCCCGTCGTAATCGCGAAATTTTCTTCGCAAAGTTCAGCTCGATTCCCTTAGGGTGAGTCGTTGACTTTGTGTCAAGGAATTTCCGATTCATACAGGCAATCGCCGACTCCACCCAGTGAGTCTCCGATTGAGGGTTATTCTGCTAGCTAAGAGTGCTGTCCACAGCCAGACTCGAAGGAAAAGCTACCTAAAGCAGTCCCCGATTCCACCATCGTGTGTCGCCGATTCCATCTTGTGAATCGCCGACTACACCTTGTGAATCGTCGACTGAACTTGGTTTTTTCTCGAGCCTCGACTGAGCTCGAAAGTCAAAAAACCTAAGGCCAGTCGCCGACTCCACTTGGTTTCTTTCGAGTTAGCTCAATCAATACCTGCGCTCCGGTTGGAATTCGCTTTTGTCATCTATGACATCTGAAAGACAAAAGCACGATTACCATCTGAGAAACAAAAGTAAATCCTCAGTGGTACCCGATGGAGCACACTCTGAGCATCCTCAGCCAAACATACAAGTTGAGAGGTTCGAGGATGCTCACACTGATCTGCCCCCTCGGACATCCATCTCTCCTGCTCTAGAAGCAAGGTTGGTTAACTTCACGGATAACATTGAAAGAAGAGTTAGCAACCTTGAGAAAGCAAGGAGTCAGAGAATCATCACCCGCAAGAGAGCGTATGAATCAGCTTCTCACAATTCTCCGACTACGGAGAAAAAGAAAGGTCCAGAACCAGAAAAATTAAGATCTGGACCCAGTAAGAGTCGCACTGAGAGGACTCTTACAACACGATTCGAAGAGGACCTCCGTCGGAAGCTGGCCGACACTCTAGTCATCAGCAATCCGATCAAGTTCTTAAGAGTCAAAAGCGCTCCTTTCCAAGAGGACCTTTTGAAGGTGGCCTTTCCACCAACCTGGCGGGTGCCCAGAATAGAGTCGTACGATGGTTCGGGTGATCCAAAAGATCACATCAACCTCTACCTCAGCGTTCTGGAATCGCAAAGCACTGACAACGCACTGCTGTGTCGAGCATTCCCCGGCACTCTTAAGGGCAATGCCTATCGGTGGTTTTCCAGTCTGCCAGCTGGATCAGTCTCCAGCTTTGCAGACCTCGCGTCCAAATTCATCGCCCAACATGTGGGGATGATTAGGATGAAACACAGCGCCAATGCACTACTCGCATTACGACAGAACAAACTGTCTCTGAGGGATTACACGATTAAGTTCACTTCAATGATGACAGAAGTGAGCTACTTAATCCCAAGTCTGGCCATTGCGGGGTACACAAATGGGCTAGTACCCTACTCCTCTCTGGCCCTGAATCTTATACTCCATAAAGTGGAGACCCTACCCGACCTCTTCCAACGAGCTCAATCATTCATTGAGGTGGAAGAGCAGAATGAAAACAAGCTAGTGGAACATGAGCACACTAGCTTCAAAAAGCAAAAGTTCGAGAGAAAGAGCTACAATGACTCCTCGAGCAGATACACTAGCGATGCGGCTGACTCCTTCAGAAAGGATTGGAAGCCTAAACGCGATAACAAGGTGTATCAAACATCCATCAAACAGTCGCCAAGGGGTCCACCTCAACCATGGAAGGACCAGACCCCACTAACAATCAGCAAAGGCGAGCTGTTTGAAAAACTGAAGAACAGAGCGGATCTGCCCGCTCCTCGCTCTATGGACCCTGCAACCAAGGATCGCCGTCAGAAAAGTGGAAGATTCTGTAAATTCCACAAGGACCACGGCCATCTGACGGACTATTGCAGGGAATTCTCGCTTTATGTCGAGCAATTAATTTCGAACGGCGAACTTGACAACCTGGTCAAAGGATTCCGAGGTCGAAACGATTACAAGTCTGACACGAAAGGGCAGCGCCCACACTCTCCTTCACCAGACAGCGACAATAGCGAGGACCACCCACGGAAAACCATCCATATGCTATTTGGTGGTAGACCCACAGGAAGGCTAGCATAACTATTAGGAATAGAAATAAGCTGTCACCCAAAAGTCACACGAACAACGTACAACATCATCGTGCTTAGTATTGAGCACGTTAGAACCTCTTAGTCTATATGTTAGTTTAAAATTGCAAATTTTACTGTTGTAATTTACATTCTTAATAAAATTTAGATTTATCATCTACCTACGACTCTAGCTAGCACCCCACACTATGAATCTATTTTGTCGCTATTGCCTTAATAGATTAAAATCGTTTTTAATACATTACGATTCAACCCAATTTGGTCACTTCAGCCTAGATATGGGTCCAAAAAGTTGCTCTGTCGCCACGGCTAGAGTTCAACCACGCATTAGGGTCAAAAAACAGAGTCCTAGGTAGTTGATAGGTACAAGTGAACCCAACCACAAGAGGTTCTAAGTACCCACCACACATACCAAAATCTATTATATCGCTACGGCTTCAATAGATTAGTAATCGTGTTGTCACTATAGCCTTAATGATTTCACCCCATCTCATCGTTACGACCTTGATATGGGTCAAAAGTTGCTCCGTCGCTTCGGCCGGAGTTGAAGTACATAGTAAGGAATCTAGAGTATAATTCTAGAGTCTTAAGGTTTATACCAACATTACGATATTTCTTGTTATCTTCTCCGATATTTTTTGTTTTCAACTTATTAGTTTAATCGATATTGCGAGTTTTTATTAGTTGTGAAGTTTAATTTATTTTCGCGAATTTAACCGTAGACTGAGCTACGATTCGTACGACCAAGTCTATGCCCAGAGTGGCTAGCAATAGGGTTAGTCTAATTTACGTCCAGAGCGGCTAAATTACGACTCGCGAATCTAGTTTCGGGTCTTAGTTACACTTTAAAAGAATAAAGTAAATAAACAATTAATAAAGAGAAAGCAAAAACGATTCATTAAGTTCAAAAAGATTACAAAAATGATAACAAGATTACAAAATAAATCTAAGGACTAATAAGTTGCTATTTTTGAGCGGCTTCGTCCTTCATCTTGTCCAGAGCATCCTTGTTCTTCTCAAGTTCCTCAGGATGCTGCTCTACCCATGCCATTATATCCGTAATGTAGTCAGGGGGAAGAGCGGGAAACACGGAGGGACCAAAGAAGATTAGCTCTTGAAGTTGGTCGGATTGGTATCGCACGTCCAACTCCAATCCTTCAGCTTTTCCGGAGAGTGCAGATTTGTCCTTCTTAAGCGCCAAGATCTCCTCTTCCACGCTAGCTAGCTCACCCTTCAGCTCAGTGTTCTCTCCTTGGTATTGGGCGACTTGCTTTCTCAGATCTGCTATGGTAGCCTCAAGTGAGACTATGTACCCAATCTCACCAGCTAGCTGACTTTTCAAACCTTCAACCTCTTTAGTACGGTCAGCAGTGATGGTTTTCAGGTCCTTACGAAGTCCCAATATCTTCGCGACATATTCGTCTATCTCTTTTTGCTTGGACTCGATCGTCTTGTCCTTCTTCGGCAGAATATTGTCGCGCAGGTTCTCCATACGGGACTTCACGTTCTTCAGCTTGCCCAGGGCTTTCTCGCTCTCCTTGAACTTTGTGTCAAACTGATTATATCTTTCTTGAATCTTCTCGACATCGTGGATGGAGTCGGCATGATAGCACGCATGTGCCATGTAGCAAGCGGCAGTCATATGTTTGAGTAACTCGCTCCGACACCACTTCCCAGACTGGCCCATCAGGAGTGACATCGCTTTCCTCCTAGTTTCAGGATCAGCATTGAAATCAGGAAGCGACACACCAGAAGTATAGGGCACGTAACCAGTAGGGGGTGGCTGCGCAGAGCGAGAACTTGATCCATTCTTGAAGGTCCGACGAGGTTCAGCACGCTTTCTCTTCTTCCTTAATCGAATGAGCTTGCCCTCTCGGAACCGCTTGCACATGTAGAGAGTAGCGGCATCAAGGTATAAAAGCGATCGCTTTTTTCCGCTCTCTAAGCTCCCTCTCTGTTGGTGGTAGCTGAGCTTCTTCCACGTCCTCAAAAGTGAAGTCTTCCCTTTGGCAAAAGACAAAGGGAACACCGCGGGCACGTAATAGTCAGTCAGGGCCCGCGCTATCCGATCAGAGGCTTCGATATCCCTCGTAGTCAACCCAATTGAAGCATTCATATGCACTCGTTGGGGATCATTCCACGCTACCCAACTCCCGGGAAGAAACTCAGAAGTAATGAAGAAGAATTCCTTCTTCCAGTTGCATCCAAAGTTCGTTGGCAGTTCATCGACGATATTCTTATCAAAGTGACGTCGCGTAAATCCGACGCAACCAGATCCCGATTTTTCTTTCGTCAGCTTGTAGTAATGAAGGAACAAGCTGGCAGTCGTAGTAATCCTCAGGCCCTAACAGATATTCAAAAATCCCCGTAGGATCACGAAGAATCCCGCCGGGAGCTGCGACAAGGACACTTCAAAAGTAAGTAGCACTTCACTAATTATCTCCGGAATCGGTAATTCAGAGAAGTGCTTGAAGTAGATCCGTGGGATAGCCTGGAATCCCGGTAGTGGGAGATTCGCAGGCTGGTAACGCGATATCCAGAATCGCAAATGCCCAGAGATTTGAACCCCCGATAACAAGCCTCGAGCGTCGCTCGCGTTAAGGTTAGAGGGGGGGTTCAGTCCGTCAGATCCATCCAAAGTTGCATAAGTCATGACTTGCTCAAATTCGCCGTCCCCAGAGCAGCCTATTGGGAGCAACCTTGGTTCACCATTCACGGTGACTTCACAGTGAGCGAACCCAGATGGGTTCAAAGCTCCAGAGTACGTGTCAAAATCGAGGTCAGGATCTCGATTTCTGTCCAAATCCACGGGAGGTGGCGGAGTTCTTTCAATAGAGCGCCGGCTCGCTCTACGGAGTGGGTTGGGAGCACCACGGTCAACGGAAAAAGCCTCTTCAAAGTTTATATTAAGAGGCGGGGGGACCCCGCATCCTGTTCGGGCACATAGACTTTGCCCTTGCCGTGGGTGCGTCGTCTTTTGCGTCTAATAGAGCCATCACCCACAGATGACTCCTGGTGCGGGTTCAGTCCCGACACAATATGACCTTCCGCGTTCACGACCAACGGAGCGGTATGGCGCGCTGAAGAGTCATCAATCTCCATGGGAGTCGCCGACTCAGGCCCTCTAGTCGCCGATCCAATGATAAGGATCGACGAGTCACGGCCAGCAGTCGCCGACCCAGTGGCACTAGAGCCATTCCCTCTCCGCTTGAAAGATCTTCCCTTTACGGGCCCAGTCTGTGTCGCCGACTCCACGATGGGAATCGCCGACACAGAGGTCCCGGGAATCTCTCCCAGCTCAAGAGGACCCTCTGGCACGAATACAAGGGCCCTGCTCAGTGTCGCCGACTCCTCAAGAGGAATCGCCGACACCGGAGAAGCACCAAGAAGTTCGTGCACAGAGGCACTCATATCCATATCAGAAGGTGGAACTACCGGAGTCGTCGACTCAACCCCTCTGTCAGGAGAGGGAATCGGCGACTCTACGATGTTCAGCACCTCGTCTAGGCCCTCAGCGGTCATCTCAGCAACAAAGGCTGACGTTTCGGATTCATTTAGAAAGTGGGAATCGGGGGAAGACATAGTGTGGGAGTCGTCGATCCAAAAAAGTGCAACTCGGGAATCGGCGACAGAAAAAACTAGGGTTTTAGGCGATTGAGAAGGGGAAAAGTGTTGTGAGGTTTTGGGGAGAACTCTCCACTATTTATAGCCCCTGGGAAAATTGCAAAACCCCCCTAGAAAATCCGAAATTTACAAAATTCGAGATCGGGAATTGATCTCCAAATCCCCCGTATCGCGCCACTGTCGCCGACTAAACAAAGTAGTCGCCGATTCCAAACATAAACTCACAGAACTATGAGATACATTTCCTTATTTAGAGATTTTGCATATATTCCCCGTATATTCTCCAAATATCTCAAGGATCTCCTAAAAAGATCCGACGGTTACGCTAGGAGTTGTCGATCCATAGAGGAGTCGCCGACTCACAGGGGTAAAAAACAAAATGCCCCCTGCAGTTACCCAGACCATAGGTGTCGCTGATTGGGTTGCGGACGTAAAGTCGCTCTTGATCAGGGTGGACTATAAACATCAATTCTGATAGTGAACTAGATTCTGTCGCTTCGGCCAGAATCAGATTCTAATAGTGAATCCACGCGATCTGTCGCTTCGACCAGAACCCGATTCTGATAGTGAATCCACGCATTCTGTTGCTTCGGCCAGAATCAGATTTTAATAGTGAATCCACGCATTCTGTCGTTTCGGCCATAATCCATACAGCAAAAGTCGCTCTTGATCACAGTAGGACTATAAACATGCAGTTCCATTGGCTTGGAACTAGATTCTAATAGTGAATCAGTCCATCTGATAGTGCATGGACACGCGGAGTCATTAGTGTCGCTGTGAGCGCAATGATTCAATCCCATCTTGTCGCTTTTGCCTTGATGCGGATCACTTTGCTTGGGGGGGGGGATACTGGCGGTACACGGGTGTTTTGCCATGCTCTCTTCAGGGGGGAGTACTGGTGAGACATGCCTGATTACGTCAGTCACTCCCAGCAACGCCCTTCAACAAGGACTAGGGTTCCGTCGCTTTATACCGGACCCCCGAAGAGTTCCACAAATGCGGAGGAAGTGTCTACGTCAAGTACTCAAGGAAACACCTGAGAATCTCCGACTGGGACTACCAAGTCGCCGACTCCAGGGGTGAACCGCCGACTCTAGGCCTTGTGGTCAGTTCTGGTAGACTACCAACTTGGCTCATGGGAAGTCGGCGACAGAACCTCTGGATAGGCGACTCCCATACCTGAGTCGCCGTCTCCCATCCATTACTTGAGTGGGCCCCCGTCATTAAGGCACCCTTCAATAGGATACCTTAATGGGATGGGCCCCACGCTAATGAATGGGGAAACGTCCCCCAGGACCCTATAAAAGGGGTCCTTGGGGGTCCTCTACTCTCAGATCATTCCCACTTGAGACACACCAACCAGAGCAATTCAAGGAGCCCGAATCGCCTACTCCCAAGAGAGTCGTCGATTCCCCTCCCCTTCTGCAGGTACATTGACGTAGAGCGTGCGTCGTGGACTCCAAAGCCTCCGGCCCTCCTCGTAACCCCGCGAGCCTACTTGTAGCAGATTTCGTGCTTCATCACAACCGTGCGCGAATAGAAACTCGTCGTGGATCAAGCTGGGTCTGCGTATGCGTTGTCCGAATGATTCCGCTCTAAGTTCAACCAGCTCCGGGACGAGGGGAAGGAACGAACGACGGTGGAGAAGCACGTGGGCTTCTGGAAAGGCTATGAGCACAGCCGCGCCATGCATCGCCTGGCCTGCCCCGGGCTCGTTCCCGCTGTTGTGCCACGGACTCAGTCGGAGTGGGTGCGTTGGCAATCTGTTGATGGGGTCGGGCCTCCTACTGAGTAGCCGTGCCTCAACGCTGGCGACAGCGAGAGGAGGATCTGGACGCCGACCTTGTTGACTACGTCTCGCCGACCCCTCCATCCTGATTCCCTCGGTCCTCTATTCGTGTGCTTTTTTTAGTTTTTCTTTGTAATATAAAACACATTTAATTTTGCTTCTACTTTTTCCTCACCATGCTTCCGCTTTTTCCTTACCATGCTTCCGATGTTCTCACCATGCTTCTGATTTTTACTTACTATGTTCTCTGGGTTTTTTGCGCTTACTTTGGGACTCTTCGTGGCCCTTCGGTCTTAGGCCTGTTCGGCCAGCTCCCATCGCGACTGTCCATTTCTTACTCGAGACACCCCGGGAAGGGGTGAAGCTTCACCCGGCTCCCCCGGGGTCTTGTAGGGACTTGTTTTTTTTTTTTAGGGAATCAACCACTGTTGTGTTTTTCCAACGTTCTTCTTTGGTAAAAGATTCATCACAATGAGAGAAAAAAAAGAAAAACGCGACGCGCCCAACGTTCTTGCTCATCGCTTGTACTTTTCTAGGTTGTCCGCGTGCCAGGTTCTTTTTATGGGTTGGCCGTCCTCATACCCCAGGTGGAAGATTCCGGGTCGAACTTCATCCATTATCACATGCGGGCCCTCCCATCTTGATGATATCTTTCCCTTCGTTTGGTTCACGCCCGTTACTTTGGCGTTCCTTAGCACTAGGTCACCCGGCGCCAAGTTCTTCTCTATTACTCTCGCATTGTGGTATCTAGCCATCCTTCGCTTGTACGCGAGGTCCCTGTCGGCGGCCTCCTCTCTCTTGTCTTCTGGTGAGACATGCCTGATTACGGCAGTCACTCTCAGCAACGCCTTTTAACAAGGACTAGGGTTCCGTCGCTTTGGCCGAACCCCCGGAGAGCTCCCATGGTACGGAACACGTTTATCGTCCAGATCGCCGAGTTAGCCCGTAAGTCGCCG
>LFYR01000265.1:0-26614 GCA_001185155.1 Zostera marina | reverse complement strand
GGACTACCAAGTCGTCGACTTTAGGGATAAGTCGCCGAGTTAGGGCCAAGATCGGCAGTATGGTAGACTGCACATCTCGCCCCTGGAAACTCGGCGAGTTAGCCCTAAATAGGCGATTTCCATACCTGAATCGCCGACTTACGACCGTTACTCGCCGCCAGCCAACGTCATAAATGTTACCATATATGACCATAGGCGCGATATCTGCCTTTGATTGCGCCCTCCGAGAACCTATAAAAAGGGTCCCAAGGGGACACTCAAAGGCACAACACAAGTTCCACTCTCACCAGAGCATCACTAAGAAACTCGGCGAGTCTCACTAGAATCGCCTAGTTTCCACTAGCAGGTATTTGACGTAGAGCGTGCGTTGTGGACTCCAGAGCCTCCGGCATCACCTCGCACCACAGCGAGCCCTGGTAGCAGATTCAGTGCTTCATCAGTTGGCGCCGTCTGTGGGACTACTGAACCACTGGTATCCCGTCGTAATCGCGATTTTTTGTTAAGTCCGGCTCGAGCTCTCCCCGAGGGTTCGCCGACTTTGTCATCTAAGTCGCCGATTTAGATCGATAGCCGATTCTCGGCTCACGGCTCAGGTTCGATTTATTCTTAAATCACCGATATAGCCTTGAGAATCGCCCGATCCGGAATATCGTCTGCTAAGAGTGCTGTCCACGACTCTGTTCAAAAACTCCCAAAGTCAAAGTCGCCGATTTAGATCCCTAAATCGCCGATTCTTTCTTTGTTTTTTGAACAAGCTTGGTCAAGTCATCCTTTGCTTTGGAACTTACATCTTCGCATAGGTTGGATTTTTCCCAAGCAAAAATCGCCTATCTAGGGGCAAACTCGCCTGTCTAGGGGCAAACTCGCCTGTCTAGGGGCAAACTCGCCTGTCTAAGGGAAAACTCGCCTATCTAGGGCAAACTCGTCTATCTAGGGCAAACTCGCCTATCTAGGGGCAAACTCGCCTATCTAGGGGCAAACTCATCCATTCGATCATCGTCTTCATTCATCGCTTTGGCTGAATAAGACCACTCATAGCCCATCTTTTTTACCGAAACGATAATCCATCGCCAGGATTGGATTCGCCTCGTCGTTTCGGTTAAAAAAAAGAAAAAAGAATATGGGGTTTTTTGCCTTTTTTCACTTCCAGTGATTTCGTCGGTCCACCTCCGGAATTCCCAGATCCGATTTTGGGATTCTGAGACCACATATCACGTGAAAAAAGTTTTCTCTACGAGTACCAAAGAGCAGAATTTCCCAAGAGTGCCAAGAATCTTTTCTGGGATAGGTCTAAGAGGTATCCCAAAAACCACCTCCGGCGGCACGATTTTCTGCCGAAAAATTGCAAAAAATTTGCAACATTTTTTGCTAATTTTAAACTTTGGGGACTAGTAGCACTCCTCAAGGGGGTCACAAAATTGCAAAGAAATATCATACAAAATTTTTTTTTGTTTTGTTTTGTGGCTCCCGGGGGGGGGGCAGGTACCTACCCATAGCTTCCGACACTTCGGAAGAACTTCTACTCGTTAACTGTTGCTTCAGCCCGGTAGAAGCAACCATCCCGGCTATTTATGGATCCTATTGCTAAAGGTCAGAAGAAAGCTCTCGCCACTGCTACTACGGTAGGAGCTTCTAGCAGAAGGGTTGGTCCTCGTACTGTACCAACCTCTAATGCACCATCACCTACACATGAGGTGTTCTCACCACTCCCACTAAATGGGGGTGTGAACCCAACTCCGACAACACAGGAAAGGCTTGCGCACATGCATGCTCTCATGTTGAAGTTGGACAAAAGGATAACCAACCTAGAGGCTTCAAGGAGCCGGACCACCATACGATGTACGACAAGCAAGTCTAACCCACATTTGAGGAAGACAAACTTAAGTACGCACCATCGATCCGAATCAAGGATATCCAAGGAGCTTCGAGAGCTCAAGGGAAAGAGTCCTGCAATCTCAGGGCAACCCAAATCCAACTCGCATCACTCTCCTATGGGAGACAACCACGGTGAAACAAAGAGACACAAGCATCTCGGTTCTCACCACAGGTCAACGTACATCACTCAGATGTACCTTCGAGTTCCACGACTCGTGCGGATTACGATGCCAAACTCATGAATAGGGTAATCAAGGAAGTGCTTCGTAAAGACAAGAATGATCTAAGGGACCCACATGATTTTCTCAGAATAGGAAGGGCACCCTTTCATAGGGACCTCCTGAGAAAACCTTTTCCGCAATCTTGGCTGTGTCCGATGATAGACTCGTACGATGGAACGACAGATCCAGAGGATCATGTTAACCTCTACCTAAATATCTTAGAGCCACAAACTACCGATAATGGGTTCTTGTGTCGGGCCTCCCTGGCACTCTGAAAGGCAACACATATCAATGGTTTTCCGGTCTGCCGGCTGGCTCAGTCTCCAGCTTCACGGACCTCTCTTCCAAGTTCATCGCCCAACATGTGGGGATGATCAGAATAAAACACAGTGCCAACGCACTACTGGCATTACGACAGAACAAGCTGTCTCTGAGGGATTACACGATTAAGTTCACTTCGATGATGACAGAAGTGAACGACCTAATCCCAAGTCTGGCCATAGCAGGATACGTGTGAGGGTTGGTACCCTTCTCCCATTTGCCCCAGAATCTGATGCTCCATAAAGTGGAGACCCTACCCGACCTCTTCCAACAAGCTCAATCGTATATTGAGATAGAAGAGAGAACAATGACAATCTGGACGAACTCGAGCCGTCCAGCCGGAAGAAACCTCGCTATGCTAAAGAAGATACATACGAGGATACAAGTTCTCAATCCGAAACCTCGATTACTCTTCTTCGATACAGCGAGGAGTCTCCGGGTAGCAGTTATGGCCACCAGAGTCATAGCTCACACCCTAAATCCAGTAGCAGTTATGGCCACCAAAGTCATAACTCACACTCTCTGTCTGGTAACAGTTATGGCCACCAAAGCCATAGCTTTCGCTCTCAATACTATGACAGTGATGGCAACCAAAGCCACAGTTCACACTCACAATCAAGTGCGTCACGCTAATAGTGGGTACCTATCATCTGTCAGAAGAAAGATAGGATTGTCCAGAGTAACTAAATAGGCTTTGCATCCGTCAGTGGCAACCAAACATCAAAGGAACTCATCTATTCTTTTGGTTGTCGCTTCTATTATTCTCATCCATGTAACAACGATTTTATTCTAAGTAGATGTCTCCTTTAACGCGTGAAGGTATTGATGAAGCACGGAATCTACTACCAGTGGGCTCGCGGGGTGGCGAGATGGGCCGGAGGCTGTGGAGTCCACGACGCGCGCTCTACGTCAAACACCTGCAGAAGAGGAGGGGAATCGGCGACTCACTTGGGAGTAGGCGATTCGGGCTCCTGGATGCTCTAGTGTGGAGTGTTGTGTCAAGTGAAGATGTTGTGAATGGAGGACACCCCTAGGACCCCTTTTATAGGGTCCTAGAGGCGTTTCCATTCAATGGAGTGGGGCCCACCCCATTATGGTATCCTATTGAAGGGTGCCATAATGGTGTGGGCCCGTCCGCGTAACGGTTGGGAGTCGTCGACTCAGGTGTGGGAGTCGCCGATCCAGAGGTGGAGTCGCCGATTCCTTGGAGGCCAAGTCCTCGGTCTACCAGACCCGAGTTCCCTGGCCGGAATCGGCGATACACCTTTGGAATCGGCGACTCCCAAGTGTTGCCTTGGGCTCTTGACGTAGACACGTGCTCCGCACCGTGGAACCCTTCCGGGGTTCCGGCATATAGCGACGGAACCCTATTCCTTGTTTGAAGGGCGTTGCTGGGAGTGACTGACGTAATCAGGCAGTCTCACCAGGTATTATGCGATAAGAATAATCATTCATCACTTCAGACGGATCAATCACCCATCACTTCCGCTGGGTGACATCCGTCGCTTCGACCTTATCTATCATCTATTCGACCCACGAGACAAGATGATAGTTACGAAATCTAATTTACGACAAAGAGTATAAGTTACGATTACAAGTCTAGTTTACGATTTACGAGTCAAGTCAAGATGCGACTTAAGAATCTAAATTACGACTCTCACGAATATTTGCGAATCAAACCCTAAGATTCCAAATATTTACGAATCTAAGTTCTCTTTCAAAATCTAATTTACGACAAAGAGTCTAAATTACGATTTACGAGTCCAGCTTCGAGCCTACGCTACGGTTCTAGGATTAATACGGCAAACCAACAAGGGATAATTTCATAGGGATCAATCCATCGCTTTGGCTGGATGACACCCGTTACTCAGATCTAGCTTACGACCCACGAGTCTAAGTGATGATTACAAAATCTAATTTATGACAAAGAGTTTAAATTACGATTACAAGTCAAGTTTATGATTTACAAGTCCAAGGTGCGACTTAAGAATCTAAATTACGACTCCAATTTACGAATCAAACCATGAGATTCTAAATATTTGCGACTACAATTAATGGTACCCTGGTGTTAATTTTGTCGCTGTGGCCTTAATGATCATATCCCATCTTGTCGCTATGGCCTTGATGAGGATGGAGAGTCACTCTATCGCTATGGCCGGAGCTTGGCTAAAATACCAGGGTTCAAATCTAGAATTGTAGTCCTAAATTGCGGATCCAACCCTAGGATTCCAAATAATATTGTGCATCTTAATTTTTGGTTTATTTGTACTATTCTTTGCAACTCTGCGTTAATTTGGAGATATAAATTATCCGCTAATTTAACTGACGACTGAACTACGATTCGTACGACCAAGCTTACGTCCAGAGTGGCTAAGCGAGGGTTAGCAGAGTCTAACTTATGTCCAGAGTGGCTAAGTTACGGCTTGTGAATCTAGTTTCGAGCCTAGGTTACAATTTAAAGGTGGTTTATATGGAAGATTGGCAAAGAAAAGACAAAAGATAGTTCATTGATAATCAAAATAGAAAGATTGCAAAATATTCCGAAAAGTCATTTCATAAATCACGACGATATGATTCTCGGGGGGAGTATCACAAGCTCCCTCCAATACCTCCGTTACACCAATATTTTAAAAGTTGTCGGGTTGACATGATTTTCGAGGGGAGTATCACAAGCTCTCCTCAATACTTCTATCGCCTCGGGCACAAACATCCAAAACATAACTCTACAATCTGTCACAACGGCACGATTTCAGGGGGAGTATCACAAACTCTCTCCGACGTTTCTGTCACTCTAGCCGGAAGTCGTCTCGCCCATCTTTGGAGGAGAGTATCATAAACTCTCATCAACACTTCTGTCGTTTTGGCTAGAGGTCATCTCATTCCAAGGGGAGTATCACAAACTCTCCACGACACTTCTGTCGCTTCGGCCAGAAGTTGTCACAATTCGGGGGGAGTATCACAAACTCTCCACGATACTTCTGTCGCTTCGGCCAGAAGTTGTCACAATTCAGGGGGAGTATCACAAACTCTTTCCAACACTCCTACCACTTCAGCCAGAATATGGCACATTTTTATGCAGGTGTTAAAGGGGGAGTATCACAAGCTCTCCCGACATTTCTGCCGCTCCGGCCAGAAATCGTCATATTTCAAAGAAGAGTATCACAAGCTCTCCCGACTTTTCTGTCGCTCCGGTCGGAAATTGTCAAATTTCGAGGGGGAGTATCACAAGCTCTCCCGACATTTCTGTCGCTCCGGCCAGAAATCGTCATATTTCAAGGGGGAGTATCACAAGCTCTCTCGACACTTCTGTCACTCTGGCCGGAAGTCGTCAAATATAAGTACGGTAAATCTGTCGCTTCGGCCAGATTTACCAAGGATTGGTTCGAGCAAAAGGAGAATGTCACGAAAGGTAAAATCGCACGGTAAGTTAAATTGGTCAATAATAATATGCGTTTTAGACTGATCTAGTTGTTTTGCAGGATGTTTTCTTTTTTGCAGGTATTATTCTGTCGCTTCGGCCAGAATCAGACTCTGATAGTGAGTCAATCTATCTTGCCGCTTTTGCCTTGATAGACTAGAGATCATTATGTCACTTTGGCCTTAATGATCTCAACCCGTCTTGTCGCTTTAAGCCTTGAAGGGGTAACCGTCGTTGCGGACATTAAGTCGCTCTTGATCAGGGTGGACTATAAACATTAGTTCTATCGCTTCGGCTAGAACTCGGTTCTATCGCTTCGGCTAGAACCCGATTATGTCGCTTCGGCCTGAATCAGATTCCGTCGCTTCGGCCGGAATTAATCTTGTCGCTTCGGCCTTGATAAACACAGTGCAGTCGCCCTTGATCAGGATTAGACTATAAATAGGGAGTTTCCGTTGGCCTGGAACTCAATTCTGTCGGTTCGACCCTACAGAGTCAATCCATTCTTGTCGCTTAGGCCTTAATGGATACGGAATCAGTACGTCACTATGGGCGGAATGATTCAATCTCATCTTGTCGCTTCGGCCTTGGTGCGGATCACACACTGAAACTTGGTTGGGGGGGGTACTGGCGATACAAGCAAATTTCATGTGCTCTCTTCAGGGGGGAGTACTGGTGAGACATGCCTGATTACGGAAGTCACTCCCAGCAACGTCTTTTAACAAGGACTAGGGTTTCGTCGCATTGGCCGGACTCCCGGAGAGCTCCCACGGTGCGGAACACGTTCATCGTCCAGATCACCGAGTTAGCCCGTAAGTCGCCGATTGGACTACCAAGTCGCCGACTTTAGGGATAAGTCGCCGAGTTAGGGCCAAGATCGGCAGTATGGTAGACTGCACATCTCGCCCTTGGAAACTCGACGAGTTAGCCCTAAATAGGCGATTTCCATACCTGAATCGACGACTTACGACCGTTACTCGCCGCCAGCCAACGTCATAAATGTTACCGTATATGACCATAGGCGCGATGTCTGCCTTTGATTGCGCTCTCGGAGACCCTATAAAAAGGGTCCCAAGGGGACACTCAAAGGCACAACACAAGTTCCACTCTCACCAGAGCATCACTAAGAAACTCGGCGAGTCTCACTAGAATCGCCTAGTTTCCACTTGCAGGTATTTGACGTAGAGCGCGCGTCGTGTACTCCAGAGCCTCCGGCATCACCTCGCACCACCGCGAGCCCTAGTAGAAGATTCAATGCTTCATCATCTTCCACGTCCTCTCTGGTCAGGAGGAGCGCTGTGTCGTTTGCCTGCGGTTGAAATTGATCTATCCTGGCTGTTGGCCAAATCAGCTCCGCGGGGGCTACCGCCTCGATTCCGAAAGCGAGCGCTAATGGCGTCTGGCCCGTCGGTATCCTGATCGTTGTTCGATAGGCCTACATGGTCTCCGGGACATTGTCTGCCCAAGTCCCCGGGTGCTCCCCTACCTTCCTTTTCAGGATGGACACGATCGTGCGGTTGGTGACCTCTACTTGCCCGTTCACTTGCGGGTGGTAGACCAAGGCGAAGCTCAGCTTGATCCCGCTGTCCTCGCAGAATTCCCTTAGCTTCTTTTCCGTGAATTGCGTCCCGTTATCCGTCACTATCTGGATCGGGATCCTGAACCGGCAGATGATGTTCCTGAACACGAAGTTGACCACATTCTGCTCCGTAATCGCGCTTGTGGCTTCCGCCTCTGCCCACTTGGTGAAATAGTCGACCGCCACGAAAAGGAATTTTCTTCCCCGTGACGCCGGGGGGAAAGGGCCAACAATGTCGATGCCCCACCGTGCGAATGGGACGGACATAGTTATTGCTTTTATCGCGGTGGACGGCAGCCTCTGGACGTTTGAGTATCTCTGGCACTCGTCGCACCTATTCACTACTCCCTCAGAGTTTTTTATTGACTCTGACCAGTAGTAGCCCTACCTGGTCACCTGTTTTTCCAAGGCCCAACCGCCTTGGTGGGCGCCACTTGCCCCCTCGTGGATGTTTCGCGCGATCGCGCGATCGCCCGACCGTCCTCGAGAGAGATGCATAGTCGGAGCGGGGCCCCCTCCGCGGCTGACCGGTGGTATAGCTTTCCTCATATTACCACGAACCACGCCGCTCTATGCCTTAGCTTCCTCGCCACCATTGGGTCACTTGATCCCTCTCCTGTTTCGAGAAACTTCATTAGCGGCGTCCTCTAATCCCCCGCCATTATTAGTGCGCAGGCGGGGCTGCCGAACCCCCCGGCTCCCGTGAGGTGCTCCTGGCCCTCTATACGGACCCACCTGTTTTCCTTCCTCCCCGGGGCCGCTCCTAATTTGGCCAGTGTGTCGGCCTCCTCCTCGTTGCTTTCCCTGCCGATCTGAGTGATTTTCCAGTCGGTGAGTCGCCCCAAAGCGGTTAGGGCTTCTGCTATGTAGGCTTCCATGGAGTCCTCCTCCGATACGAAGTCGCCTCTTATTTGGTTGGCGACTAGTCGGGAGTCTGTGTAAAGGTGTACTCTTTCCGCCCCTAGTAACGCGGCCAACCTTATCCCGGCTAGGAGAGCCTCGTATTCCGTGGCATTGTTTGTCGTACGGAAAGCGAAGTGTATTGAGTACTCGATCCATTCCCCCGTTGGGGCTCTTATCACCACTCCGGCGCCGCACCCCGTATTGCTGGCTGAGCCATCGACGTGGACCGTCCACCATTCTTCCACTGCGGGGGCCTTCCTTCGGGGGGTGAGTTCTGCCATGAAGTCGGCCACCGCCTGGCCCTTTATTGCCTTGGCCGGGACGATTTCTCTGTGGAACTCTCTGAGTTCCATGGACCACTTCGTGAGCCGCCCCGATACGTCTGGCCTCTGCGGAGTTGAAGCAAGGGGTGGGCCGTCGGGATGGTCACCGTGTGGGCGTGGAAGTACGGCCTTAGTCTTCGGACCGCTGACACCACTACCAGGGCCAGCTTTTCGATGTCGGGGTACCTTTCTTCTGCCCTCTGTAGCGACCGAGAGTAATAGTAGACCGGTCTTTGCGCACCGTTTGCCTCTGATAGGAGGACTGCGCTGACTGCCCCCTCTGAATGGGCGACGTACATTGTGAGCGGCTCGCCGCTTCGGGGTGGCCGCAGTGTCGACACCTCTTCAACTCGCCGAACGCTGACTCGCACTCCTTTGTCCAGACCACTCTTGGTCCAGGCGATTTCAATAGCTGGAAAAACGGGTGAAGCCAGTCCGCCGCTCTTGGCAGGAACCTACTAAGGGCCGCCACCCTTTCGTTCAGCTTGTGGACCTCCTTTATGGTCCTAGGTGGGGCCATTTCCATTACTGCCTCCACTTTTTCCCTTCTGGGCTTGATGCCCTCTGGGATGATCCTGAATCCCAGGAAATGACCCTCGTTTACCCCAAAGGCGCAATTCCTTGCTTTCAGCTTCAGGCCTGCCTTCCTGATGCTGCGGAACGTCTCCTTTAAGTCGGCGAGGTGAGTGTCTGCTCGTTTTGACCAGACTAGTATGTCATCGATGTATACCTCGACGTTTCTGCCAATCTGCTCTTCGAAGACCTTATCCATAAGACGCTGAAATGTGGCCCCCACGTTACGCAGCCCGAATAGCATTACCTTGAAATAGAAGGTCCCTGAGTCGGAGATGAATGAGGTCTTCTCGTTATCTTCCCTAGCCATGGGTACTTGGTTGTATCCCGAGTACACGTCCATAAAGCTGAGCATCTCGCAACCCGAGCTCTGGTCTACCAGTCTGTCCACTGACGGTAGGGGGGTAACTGTCCTTGGGGCATGTCTTGTTGAGGTTTGTGAAATCAACGCACAGGCGCCATCCGGTGTCGGCCTTCCTAACCATGACGACGTTGGACAGCCATTCTAGGTACCAAACCGGGCATATGAAGCCCGCTTCTAGGAGCTTCGCCACCTCTGCCTCTGCGGTGTCCCTCTTCTCGGCCCTCAGAGGCCGCAGCTTCTGCCGGACCGCCTTGGCTCCCTGGGCTACTGCCAGCCTGTGCTTGGCCGTCGCCCAGGCCACTCCTCCTGGCTCTCCCAGCCCGGCGGCTAACAGGTCCTCGTTTTCTCTGAGGAGGCTCACCAGGTTCCTTCTGAATTCCTCCGGTAGGTCCTTTCCCATCCGCACCTCGTTCTTCGCTAGTGGCGTTGGTACCGTGGATGACGCCGGCTCTAGCTTCGGGGTGTTCTCTCGGAGCGCGTGCGGTAATTCCTCTCTGGATGTCATTACCTCGCCTACTGAGTTGAAGTAACACTCGCGGGCCTTTTTCTGTGTCCCCCTTACTGTGCATACGCCGGCGGGGGTCGGGAACTTCAGGCACTAGTGGAGCGATGACATTACCGCTTGGAAAGGGTGTAATGCCGTCCACCCCAGGATGGCGTTTAGCTGGAGGTGAAGTTCACTACTGATGAAGCACGGAATCTCCTACCAGTAGGCTCGTGGGGTTGCAAGAAGGGCCGGAGGCTTTGGGGTCCACGACGCGCGCTCTACGTCAAACACCTGTAGAAGAGGAGGGGAATCAGCGACTCTCTTAGGAGTAGGCGATTCGGGCTTCTGGATGCTCTAGTGTGGAGTGTGTTGCTCAAGGTAAGTTGTGTTGAATGGAGGACACCCCTAGGACCCCTTTTATAGGGTCCTAGAGGCGTTTCTATTCAATTGAGTGGGGCTAACCCCATTATGGTACCCTATTGAAGGGTGCCATAATGGTGTGGGCCCGCCCAAGTAACGGCTGGGAGTCGGCAACTCAGGTATAGGAGTCGCCGACCCAGAGGTGGAGTCGCCGACTCCTTTGAGGCCAGGTCCTTGGTCTACCAGACCCAAGTTCCCTGGCTGGAGTCGGCGACACACCACTGGAGTCGACGACTTGGTAGTCCCAGTCGACGATTCCCAGGTGTTGCCTTGAGTTCGTGACGTAGACACGTGCTCCGCACCGTGGAAGCTTTCCGGGGGTCCGGCATATAGCGACGGAACCCTAGTCCTTGTTGAAGGGCGTTGCTGGGAGTGACTGACGTAATCAGGCATGTCTCACCATTACTCCCCCCTGAAGAGAGCATAGGAGACATGTATGTACCGCCAGTATCCCCCCCCAAGCAAGGTGATCCGCATCAAGGCCAAAGCGACAAGATGAGATCGAATCATTGCGGAGACAACGACACAATGACTCCGTTATCTATGCACTATCAGATGGATTGATTCACTATCAAAATCTAGTTCCAGGCCGATGGAACTACGTGTTTATAGTCCAACTCTGATCAGGAGTGACTTTTTCTATGTCATCATCAAGGCCAAAGCTACAAGATGAGAGGGAATTATTAAGGCCAAAGTGACAAAATAATTCCCGTCCATTAAGCCCAAAGCGACAAAATGGACCGACTCACAATCAGATACTGATTCTGGCCGAAGCGACAGAATGTATGGATCCTGGCCAAAGCGACAGGATCTAGTTCATTATCAGAACTGATATTTATAGTCTACCCTGATCAAGAGCGACTTTATGTCCGCAACGACGGTTACCCCAACAAGGCCAAAGCGACAAGGTGGGTCGAGATCATTAAGGCCAAAGCGACAAAATGATCTCGAAGTCTATCAAGGCCAAAGCGACAAGATAGAAGAATTATTGAGGCCGAAGCGACAAAATAATTCTTGGTCCATTAGGGCCAAAGCGACAAAATGGACCTGGATCCATTAAGGCCGAAGCGACAAAATAGATCTGATTCTGGCCAAAGCGACAGAATCATTCCTGCAAAATAAAAATAACTTGCAAAACAACTGTATCAGTCTAAAGGATATATTTATTGATTTACTGACCTTGCCATGCAGGGCTGCTCCTCGTGCTTCTCCTCCTTATGCTCAATAAATCCTTGATTGATCTGGCCGAAGCGACAGATCTATCATGCTCAAAATGTGACAGCTTCTGGCCGAAACGACAGAAGTGTCGGCAAGAGCTTATGATACTCCCCCCAAGTTCGACGACTTCTGGCCGAAGCGACAGAAGTGTCGGGAAGAGCTTATGATACTCCCCCCAAGTTCGACGACATCTGGCCGAAGCGACAGAAGTGTCAGGGAGAGCTTGTGATACTCCCCTTGAGATCATTAAGGCCGAAGCGTCAAAATGACCTCTGGTCTATCAAGGCCGAAGCGACGAAATAGACCGACTCACTATCAGAGTCTGATTCCGGTCAAAGCTACAGATTCACTATCAGAATCCGATCCGAGCCCGGACGGCGGAATCTTACCTGCAAAAAAGGAAAACACTCTGCAAAACAACTAGATTAGTCCAAAATGCATATTTTATTTATTATTGAACTTACCGTGCGATTTACCTTTCGGGATGCCCCTCCTTTGCTCAAATTTGTCTTTGGTAAATCTGGCCGATGCGACAGATTTTACCGTGCTCAAATTTTTTGACGACTTCTGGCCGAAGCGACAGAAGTGTCGGGAGAGCTTGTGATACTCCCCCCGAAATTTGACGACTTCTGGCCGAAGCGACAGAAGTGTCGGGAGAGCTTGTGATATTCCCCCTTGGATTTTGATGATTTCTGGCCGAAGCGACAGAAGTGCCGGGAGAGCTTGTGATACTCCCCCCGAATTTTGATGACTTCTGGCCGAAGCGACAGAAGTGTCGGGAGAGCATGTGATGCTCCCCCTCGAAGATCGTGCCTTTGCGACACACAAACTTTTGGGATGAGTGTTTTTTGAAGTAAGTGACTGTCGGTGAGCTACCTATTGTTTTTCCTTTGCCAATCTTTCATATAAATTACCCTTTAAATTGTAACTAAGGCCCGAAACTTGATTCACAAGTCGTAATTTAGCCGCTCTGGACGTATATTAGACTTTGCTAACCCTATCGCTAGCCACTCTGGGCGTAGACTTGGTTGTACGAATCGTAGCTCAGCCTACGGTTAAATTTACGGATAACTTATACCTCCAGATTAACGTAGAGTTACAAGAGATAGAGCAGCCGACGAATAGAAAATATTCGACATTCGAGGGTTACCTTGTAATTTGAAACCCGAACGATGGAGAGAGCTTGTGATACTCCCTCCTGAGATGTGACGACTTCTGACCGAAGCGACAAAAGTGTCGAGAGAGCTTGTGATACTCCCCCCTTGAATTTTGACGACTTTTGGCCGAAGCGACAGAAGTGTCGGGAAAGCTTATGATGCTCCCCCTCGAAAACATGCACTTGGGGCAGTTTTACTGTTATTTTACCCGGAGTCGGCGACTGGAGGCCACCAATCGGCGACACCTATGGTCTGGGTAACTGCAGGGGGAATTTTGTTTTTTTACCCCTGTTAGTCGGTGACTCCCTCTATGGATCGGCGACTCCTAGTGTAACCGTCGGATCTTTTTAGGAGATCCTTGAGATATTTGGAGAATATACGGGGAATATATGCAAAATCTCCAAATAAGGAAATGTATCTCACAGTTCTGCGAGATTATGTTTGGAGTCGGCGACAATGGCGTGATACCGGGGATCTGGAGATCAATTCCCGATCTCAAATTTTGTAATTTTTGGATTTTCTAAGGGGTTTTTGCAATTTTCCCAGGGGCTATAAATAGTGGAGAGTTCTCCCCAAAACCTCACAACACTTTTCCCCTTCTCAATCGCCTAAAACCCTAGATTTTCCTATCGCCGATTCCCAAGTTGTACATTTTTGAATCGACGACTCTCACACCATGTCTTCCCCCGATTCCCACTTTTTGAACGAATCTGAAACGTCAGCCTTCGTTGCTGAGATGACCGCTGAGGGTCTTGACGAGGTGCTGAACACCGTCGAGTCGCCGATTCCCTCTCCTGACAGAGGGGTTGAGTCGACGACTCCGGTAGTTCCACTTTGTGACATGGACTTGAGTGCCTCTGTGCACGAGCTTATTGGCGCCTCGCCAGTGTCTGCGATTCCCCTTGTGGAGTCGGCGACACAGTTCAGGGCCCTTGTAGTCGTGCCTGAGGGGCCTCTTGAGCTGGGAGAGATTCCCGGGACCTCTGTGTCGGCGACTCCCATCGTGGAGTGGGCGACACAGACTAGGCCCGTAAAGGGAAGATCTTTCAAGCGAAGAGGGCATGGCTCGAGTGCCACTGGGTCGGCGACTCGACGATCCTTCTTATTGGATCGACGATTCAAGGGTCTAAGTCGCCGACTCCTATGGAGATTGATGACTCTTCTGCGCGCCACACCGCTCCGTTGGTTGTGAACGCGAAAGGTCATATTGTGTCGGGACTGAATCCGAACCAGGAGTCATCTGTGGGTGATGACTCTATCAGACATAAAAGATGACGCACCCACGGAAAGGGCAAAGTCTACGTGCCCAAACAGGATGAGGGGGTCCCCCCGCCTCTTAATGTAAACTTTGAAGAGGCTTTGCGCGATGACCGTGGTGCTCCCAACCCACGTCGTAGAGCGATCCGGCGCTCTATTGAAAGAACTCTGACACCTCCAGTGGACTTGGATTGCAATCGAGATCCGGATCTCGATTTTGATACATACGTTGGAGCTTTGAACCCATCTGGATTCGCTCACTGTGAAGTCGTCGTGAATGGCGAACCAAGGTTGTTCCCAATAGGCCGCTCCGGGGACGGCTATTTTGAGCAAGTCATGACTTATGCAATCTTGGATGGTTCTGATAGACTGAACCCCCCCCTCTAACCTTAACGCGGGCGACGTTCGAGGCTTGTTATTGGGGGTTCAAATCTCTGGGCATTTGCGATTCTGGATATCGCGTTACCAGCCTGCAAATCTCCCACCACCAGGATTCCAGGCTATCCCACGGATATACTTCAAGCATTTCTCGGAATTACCAACACCTGAGATAATCATTGAAGTACTGCTCACTTTTGAAGTGTCCATGTCACAGCTCCTGGCGGGATTCTTCGTGATCCTACGGGGTTTTCTGAATATTTGTTGGGGCCTGAGGATTACTACGACCGCAAGCTTGTTCCTTCATTACTACAAGCTTGTGAAAGAAAAATCCGGATCTGGTCGTGTCGGGTTTACGCGACGGCATTTCGATAAGAATATCGTCGACGAGCTGCCGACGAATTTTGGATGCAATTGGAAGAAGGAATTCTTCTTCATCACTTCTGAGTTTCTTCCCGGGAGTCGGGAAGCGTGGAATGATCCCCAACGAGTGCACATGAGTGCTTCGATTGAGTTGACTATGAGGGATATCGAAGCCTCTGATCGGATAGCGCGGATCCTGACTGAATACTCTGTGCCGCGCGGTGTTCCCTTTGTTCTTTGCCAAAGGGAAGACTTTACTTTTGAGGATGTGGTTGAAGCTCAGCAGCCACCAACGGAGAAGGAGCTGGAGAGCGGAAAAAAGCGATCGCTTTTATACTTCGACGCCGCTCCTCTCTATATGTGCAAGCGGTTCCGAGAGGGCAAGCTCATTCGGTTAAAGAAGAAGTGCAAACGCGCTGAGCCCCATCGGACCTTCGAGAAAGGATCAAGCTCTCGATCTGCGCAGCCACCTCCTACTGGTTACAAGCCCTATACTTCTAGTGTGTCGCTTCCTGATTTCAATGCTGATCCTGAGACTAGGAAGGAAGCGATGTCACCTCTGATGGGCCAGTCCGGGCGGTGGTGTCGGAACGAGTTACTTAAACATTTGACTGCCGCTTGCTACATGGCACATGCGTGTTACAGTGTTGACTCCATCCAGGACATTGAGAAGATTCAAGAAAGATATAATCAGCTTGACACAAAGTTCAAGGAGAGCGAGAAAGCCCTAGACAAGCTGAAGAACGTGAAGTCCCGGATGGAGAACATGCGCGACAACATTCTGCCAAAGAAGGACAAGACGATTGAGTCCAAGCAGAAAGAGATTGATGAATATGTCGCGAAGATATTGGGACTTCGCAAAGAGATGAAAGCCACCTCTGCTGACCACACTAAAGAAGTTGAGGGTTTGAAAGGTCAGCTAGCTGGTGAGATTGGGCGCGTAGTCTCACTTGAGGCTACTATAGCTGATTTGAGAAAGCAAGTCGCCCAATACCAAGGAGATACCACTGGGCTGAAGAGTGAGCTGGCTAGCGCGGAAGAGGAGATCTTGGCACTTAAGAAGGACAAATCTGTACTCTCCGGGAAAGCTGAAGGATTGGAGTTGGACGTGCGATACCAATCCGACCAACTTCAAGAGCTCATCTTCTTTGGTCCTTCCGTGTTTCCCGCTCTACCCCCTGACTACATTACGGATATAATGGCATGGGTAGAGCAGCATCCTGAGGAACTTGAGAAGAACAAGGATGCTCAGGACAAGATGAAGGACGAAACCGCTCAAGAATAGCAACTTATTAGTCCTTAGATTTATTTTGTAATCTTTTTTGAACTTAATGAATCGTTTTTGCTTTCTCTTTATTAATTGTTTATTTACTTTACTTTTTTGAATTGTAACTAAGACCCGAAACTAGATTCGCGAGTTGTAATTTAGCCGCCCTGGACGTAAATTAGACTAACCCTATCGCTAGCCACTCTGGGCGTAGACTTGGTCGTATGAATCGTAGCTCAGTCTACGGTTAAATTTGCGAAAATAAATTAAACTTCACAACTAATAAAAACTCGCAATGTCGATTAAACTAATAAGCTGAAAATAAAAATATCGGAGAAGATAATAAAAGATAACAAAAATATCGCAATGTTGATATGATTTTCTATAAACCTTAAGACTCTAGAATTGTATTGTAGTTTCACTCCGGCCGTAGCAACGGAGTGATTTTTTACCTTCATCGAGGCCATAGCGACAAGATGTGGTTGGATCGTTATGGTCATAGCGACAAAACGATTTCTAATCTATTGAGGCCAAAGCGACAAAATAGACTAGCGAGAGTTTTAAAAACCCTAACCGTGAGTGGTGTATAAATTTTCTAGGATTTTGTTCGTGTGTTCTCTATATGTTCCTGGGACTCTTTTGTTTATACCCTTGTAGTTCACCTCTGGCCAAAGTGACAGAGTGATTTGAACCTTCATCGAGGCCATGGCGATAAGATGAGGTTGAATTTTTAAGGCCATAGCGACAAAACAATTTCTGATCTATTAGGGCCGGACCAACAAAATAGATTTCCTATTTAGAGTAGAGTCGTAAACAGGAGGGAACTTAGAGAGATATAACTTTTTTATTATTTAAAAAAGAGAAAAACATATATTTGAAAATAAAATCTAACTATTTTATTTTGCTATACACTGAAAGGACCTAAGGAATGGGAGGATCAACACTAAGCATAGTATTGTTGCATGTTGTCCGCGTGCCAGGTGTTTGGAACCATTGTTCCATCCTGTCGCCGTAGGCGATAAGTTCCTGGCCTTATCTCTTCTTCGACGATGTAGGGACCCTCGAAGTTGGATGACAACTTATTCCTTGGTCTATTCCTTTCAGTGATGCTAGCCTTCCACGTGACGAGGGTTCCCGGCAAAAATACTTTTTTGCGTACTTGGCGATTGTGATATCGTGATACGCTGTCCTTGTACGATTCATTCTTCAGGTATGCCTCATCGCGGGTTTCATCCCTCAACTCTAGCTTTGTAGCTAGGTTTTGGTCATTGTTTTGCTCGTCGTACTTCGAGACCATGTATGTTGGTATACTCATCTCGATTGGTACGACAGCCTCTACTCCATATGTCATAGCGAAGGGGATGTTTCCCGTAGGATTTTTACTAGTTGTGCGATATGCCCATAGAATTTCGCACAACTTATCTGCCTACCTTTTGCCGATTCGATTTTATTTTTGAGCCCTTGTACGATGGCCTTGTTGGTTACTTCCACTTGTCCGTTTGCCTGTGGTCGGTAAACGGAAGCAAAGTGGAGTTTTGTACACAGGTCCTCGCACATTCTCGAAAATTTCCCCCCTGTGACAATGTGTTGGGGAACTCCGAATCGGCACACTATAGAGCGATATACGAATTTGACTGACGCATCCTGAGTGATCTTTGCTACAGCATGAGCCTCGACCCATTTTGTGAAGTAGTCAACTGCCACAAAAATGAATCGAGCTTGGGATGTCGAGGGTGGGAATGGTCCTACGATGTCCAGTCCCCACCTTACAAATGGGATCGAGCTCAAGATCGGAGTCATGTCCGTGGATGGTTTTTGTTGCATTGGGCTAGGCAACTGGCATGCTCGGCACTTGCGGATGTAAGTGTGAGCCTCTAACCGTAGTGTGGGCCAATAGTACCCCAACCGTATGATTTTGAAGGCTAGTGCCCTTCCTCCCTCATGGAGTCCGCACGAGCCTTCGTGTACTTCCTTGATAACCTTATCCGTATCGGGTTTGGCCAAACAATGTAACAACGGACTGTCGAAGGACTTTTTGTAAAGTACCCCTCCGACTTCACAGTACTTGGCTGCCTTGTGTTGCAACTTTTTGGCCTCACCCCTATTGTCGGGAAGTACACTACTTTGAATGAATGCCAGTATTGGTTGTCTCCAATCCTCTAAGGGGTCGGATGTGACATTCAATACCTGGCACGAGGGCTGAAGTACGGAGTCTACCAGGATTTCACGCTGGCCTCCCTCCCAGGCCGATGCTAGCCTTGTTAGGGCATCGGCGGGTGTGTTCTGAGTTCGAGGAATTTGCTCGATTTTAAACTCAGCGAATTGTTTGGTGAGTTCCACCATAGTTTCCACATATTTTGTGATTTGTGGTTCTTTGCAGGCGAACTCACCCGTGGTTTGTCGAGCCACGAGCTGGGAGTCAGTGCGAAGCGTGACTTTCTCAGCGCAACAGCTTTAGGCCATGAATGGTTGCCTCGTATTCCGCGACATTGTTAGATGCCGGGAAGTGGAGCCGTATCGAGTGTTCGTAATTTTTTCCATCTGGACTATGGATTTTCACTCCGATACCTGAGCCTGTGCTGCAACTCGATCCGTCTACTTCCACAGTCCATGGTTGGGTTAGGTTGGATGGTGTGAGTTCGACTATGAAATCTGCCACAGCTTGCCCCTTGATGGCAGTGGCTGGTCGGAAATATAAATCGAACTCACTGAGCTCAATTGCCCATTTAGTTGACCTTCCCGATATGTCTGGTTTGTGAAGTAGACGGCGTAGAGGACACGATGTAAGTACTACAATCGTGTACGCTAAGAAGTATGCTCGAAAGCGACGACAAGCGTGGATTACAGCGTATATGATTTTCTCAATTGGAGAATATCGTACCTCGGCTCCTTGTAGTCGGCTCAAGTGATAGTAGATGGGAACTTGTTCCTTATCTCTCTGTGCAATAAGGACTGCACTTATGGCCTCTTCTGAGGCCGCTATGTATAAGTACAAATCCTCTCCATCCCTGGGTGAGGTCAACATTGGAAGTGAGGACATGTGCGCTTTTAACATGGTAAATGCCTCCTCACATTCCAGTGTCCAAGTGATACTACCCTTGGCCGCAATTTTTAGTAGTTGGAAGAACGGTTTGCATTTATCAGTTGTTTGCGATATGAAACGACTGAGTGCATTGATTCGTCCGTTCAACCTTTGTACTTCCCTAATTGTGCGGGGGGCTTCCATATCAAGAATCACTTGGATTTTATCGGGATTTGGTTTAATCCCGTGCTGATATACGTAGAAACCAAGGAACTTACCTTCCTTGATTCCGAAGGAACACTTACTTGGGTTAAGCTTCATTCCGTATTGCTTTAATGTCTTAAGGGTTTCTCTCAGATCCTCGGGGTGCTTTTCGACGCTTGTTGATTTGACCAGAATGTCATCAACATAAGCGGAAACATTGCGCCCGATCTGGTCCGCAAAAACCTTGTCCATTGAACGTTGGAATGTAGCCCCAGCATTCCTTAAGCCGAATGGCATTACTCTATAACAGAATGTCCCTGAGTCCGTGATGAAAGATGTTTTCTCTTCATCAGGCTCATGCATCAGGATTTGGTTATATCCTGAGTGGGCATCCATCATGGAGAAGAGCTCGTTACCAGACGCTCCATTCCCTGAGTCCATGGATGGGAGCGGGTAACTATCCTTGGGGCATGCTTTATTGAGATCTGTGAAATCAATGCACATACGCCACTTGCCATTGGGCTTCTTGACGAGGACGGGGTTGGCCAACCAAGTTGGATATCGAACTTCTCAAATGTGCCCAGCACACAGAAGTTTCGATATCTCTTCGTTGGCGGCTTCCCGCCTGTCAGAGGTGAGCACTCGACGCTTTTGGCGACGAGCTGGGATGTACGGGTCGACATTAAGTTTGTGCGTCACGATTTGACGCGCAATCTGTGTCGGAGCTTCACCCTCCCAAACGAACCTGTCCTGGTGCTCCTCCAGGACAGTCACAAGCTTGACTCTTAGGTCGGGGTCTAACCCTTTCCCTAACGCCACGTGCCCCCCTTTGAGCTGGTACATTTCAGTCTCATCCACGGGTTGCAATTTTTCCCTTTCCCCGTTGTCGGGTGGGGCGTGGACGAGCATACTGTTTAGTTTAACCAGCTGAGTTGCCTTCTTATACCCTTGTCTAGAATCCTTTTGTGATCCTTTGACAGTTGCAATGAACCCGTTGAGTGGGTATCGTATGCATTGGTGATAAGAGGATGGGACAGCTTTGATCCCATGGATGAAGGGTCGTCCAAAGATGCCGTGAAAAGTGGATTCTACCTCCACCACTATAAAACGGCATGTTCGACTAACCCTCCCTTTTCGAGATCCGATGGAGACCTTCAGGTCGATAATGCCGGCCACTAGGGCGGCGACGTTAGTAAACCCATAAATGGCTTCCTTGCAAGAAGACAGATCCTCCTTTTTAAGGCCCATTTTGATGAAGGTGTCCATGTAGAGGATGTCCGCGGAACTGCCGCGGTCGACAATCATCTTCTCGATACGGGAAGTCGGACCAATGTCTGCTTGGATCACGAGTGGATCCTCGTGGGGCAGCAGGACATCGTCCAGGTCCTCTTCAGAGAAGTATGTTGACTTCTCTTCCCGAGCCCGTTTTCCATTGTCGCGAGGTGTTGACTGTGACATCAGCACCTTCCGGGAGTATCCCCTATTCTGACCAACGGATCCACCACCAAATATCATATTGATGGTTTTCCGCTGGCGGTCCTCGCTACTGTCGCTGTCCGGCGAAGGAAAGCATGGACGCTTCCCCTTCGGGTCAGATTTACAACCGTCTCATAGTCGGGATCCCTTGACGAAGTTGCCAAGTTGACCCTTTGAGACCAGTTGTTCGACATAGATCGAGAACTCCCTGTAGTGGTCTGTAAGGTGGCCGTGGTCCTTGTGGAATTTACAGAACCTTCCACCCTTTTTACGACTACTTTTTGTTGCAGGGTCCAAAGAACGGGCAGAAGGTAGATCTGCCCGGTTTTTCAGTTTGTCAAACAGTTCGCCTTTATTGATTGTCAGAGGGGTCCACTCCTTCCATGGTTGGGATGGTCCCTTTGGCGACTGTTTGGTGGTTGTTTGATACACCTTATTATCGTGTTTGGGCTTCCATTCCTTTTTGAAGGAATTAGCCGCATTGTCAGTGTATTTGTTCGAAGAGCCTCAGAAACTATTTTTTCCGCCGTAGCTCTTTTTCTCGAACTTTGGTTATTTGAAGCTAGTGCTCTTAAGTTCCACTAGCTTGTTCTCATTCTGCTCTTCCACCTCAAAAAACGATTGGGCTCGCTGGAAGAGGTCAGGTAGAGTCTCCACCTTATGGAGAGTGAGATGCTGGGCCAGAGGGGAGTAGGGTACTAGCCCATTCGTGTATCCCGCTATGGCCAGACTCGGGATTAAATCGCTCACTTCTGTCATCATTGAAGTGAACTTAATAGTGTAATCCCTAACGATAGCTTGTTCTGTCGTAGTGCCAGCAGTGCGTTGGCACTATGTTTGATCCTAATCATCCCCACATGTTGGGCGATGAATTTGGATGATAGGTCCGCAAAGCTAGAGATTGATCCAGCTGGCAGACTGGAAAACCACCGATAGGCGCTGCCCTTGAGAGTGCCGGGGAATGCCCGACACAACAGCGCATTATCGGTGGTTTGCGGTTCCAAGACACTACGGTAGAGGTTGATGTGATCTCTTGAATCACCTGAACCATCATACGCTTCTATCCTGGGTACCCGCCAGGTTGGTGGAAAAGACACCTTCAAAAAGTCCTCTCGGAAAGGAGCACTCTTGATTCTTAGGAATTCGATCGGACTGCTGGAGGCTAGATTGCCGACCAACTTCCGACGAAGGTCTTCCACGAACCGTGTTGTAAGAGTCTTTTCAGTGTGACTCTTGCTAGGTCCAGCCCTTGATTTTGCAGGCTCTGGACCATTCTTCTTTTTCTCCCCAGATGGAGAATTATGAGAGGCCGATTCACCCGCTCCTTCGCGAGCGATGGTCCTCTGGCTCCTCGCTTTCTCGAGGTTGTTAACTCTTTGCTCCATGTTATCCATGAAGTTAATTAACCTTTCCTTTAAAGCGAGAGGGATGGATGTCTGAGGGGGCTGATGAAGCATTGAATCTGCTACCAGGGCTCGCGGTGGTGCGAGGTGATGCTGGAGGCTTTGGAGTCCACGACGCATGCTCTACGTCAAATACCTGCAAGTGGAAACTAGGCGATTCTAGTGAGAATCGGCGAGTTTCGTAGTGATGCTCTGGTGTGAGAGAGGAACTTGAATCAGCCTTTGAGTGTCCCCTTGAGACCCTTTTTATAGGATCTCGGAGGGCGCAATCAAAGGCGGACATCGCGCCTATTGTCATATATGGTAACATTTATGACGTTGGCTGGCGGCGAGTAACGGTCGTAAGTCGCCGATTCAGGTATGGAAGTCGCCTAGTTAGGGCTAACTCGGCGAGATTCTAGGGCCAAGATGTGCAGTGTACCATACTGCCGATCTTGCCTTAACTCGGCGAGTTATCCTTTATGTCGGCGACTTGGTAGTCCAATCGGGCGACTTACGGGCTAACTTGGCGATCTGGACGATGAACGTGTTCCGCACCGTGGGAGCTCTCCGGGAGTCCTACCATAGCGACGGAGCCCTAGTCCTTGTTGAAAGGCGTTGCTGGGAGTGACTGCCGTAATCAGGCATGTCTCACCAGGGGCAGACTGGCTTGAGGCTCCTTAGGCCTTTCTTGCCTATTTTCTTGAGGAGGGTCAGTCTGTGCCCTATCAGCTACCATTGAGAATTTGCCTTTGTTCCTCAGATGGTAGTCATGCTTTTGCCTTTCAGAAGCCATTGTCTGACAAAAGCGTGTTCCAACTAGAGTGCAAGTGCTTATTAGAATTTGCCCGAGAGAAAGAACCAAGTGGAGTCGGCGACTCATAAGGGATGTCGGCGATTCACAAGGTGGAATCGGCGACACACACTAGTGGAATCGGTGACTGCCTTAGGTAGCTTTTCTTTCGAGTCTGGCCGTGGACAACACTCTTAGCTAGCAGAATAACCCGCAATCGGAGACTCACTAGGTGGAGTCGGCGATTGCCTGTGTGAATCGGAGATTCCTTGGCACAAAGTTAGCAACTCATCTAAGGGAATCAAGCTGAACTTTGCGAAGAAAATTTCGCGATTACGACGGGATATCGTGGTTCAATTTTCCCACAGACGGCGTCAGCTGATGAAGCACGGAATCTGCTACCAGTAGGCTCACGGGGTTGCGAGAAGGGTCGGAGGCTTTGGGGTCCACGACGCGCGCTCTATGTCAAACACCTGCAGAAGAGGAGGGGAATCGACGACTCTCTTGGGAGTAGGCGATTCGGGCTCCTGGATGCTCTAGTGTGGAGTCTGTTGGTCAAGGTAAGTTGTGTTGAATGGAGGACACCCCTAGGACCCCTTTTATAGGGTCCTAGAGGTGTTTCCATTCAATTGAGTGGGGCCCACCCCATTATGGTACCCTATTGAAGGGCGCCATAATGGTGTGGGCCCTCCCAAGTGACTGCTGGGAGTCGGCGACTCAGGTATGGGAGTCGCCGACCCAGAGATGGAGTCGCCGACTCCTTTGAGGCCAGGTCCTCGGTCTACCAGACCCGAGTTCCCTGGCCGGAGTCGGCGACTTGGTAGTCCCAGTCGGCGATTCCCAGGTGTTGCCTTGAGTTCTTGACGTAGACACGTGCTCTGCACCGTGGAAGCCTTCCGGGGGTCCGGCATATAGCGACGGAACTCTAGTCCTTGTTGAAGGGAGTTGCTGGGAGTGACTGACGTAATCTGGCATGTCTCACCAACTACCGTGATGTCGACCTCGACCGTTTTTGCCTAGGCGTGGCGGCCTAACGTCACCGGGATGGCTATGATGCCTGCCACCTCCGACTGGCCGAATCCTCTTATCGGCGCCCTGGTGGGGAGTAGATCCGTGCGGGTGAGGCCTAAGTCCACAAAAGCGTTCCAGTATAGGATTTCTACTGATGCCTCGGTGTCGATTAGCACTCTGTGGAGCCGCACCTTCTCCTTATTCCTCCTCTGAAAAATCGAGGTTATCACTAGTGGGTCGTCGTGCGGAGTGGTAACGTCCTTCATGTCCGCCTCTGTGAACGTGATATCCGCGTCCAACCGCGGACGTTTCCCATCGGCCGCCCGATCGACGTCTGTAGCGTATCGGCGGCCTTCCCATGGGTCCGCATCGCGAGATGGGCTTCCTCCCGCTATCATCAGGATGTCCCCGACTGGTTCCTCCACTGGCTCCTGCTTGGGCACCCGGTGTCCGGTCTGGATGACGACGGGTCTCCAGACAGGTGGGGCCAGGGGTGCCTCGGGCGCGGCGCTTAGCTTTCCTAACACCTTGGCCAGGTTTAGGCACTCGTCGGTTGTGTGCCCCTTGTCCTGGTGGTATTCACAAAACTTGTCCGCATCTCTGTAGGCGGCTGATTCTCCCCTCATGGGCCGTGCGGGCGGGCGGGAGGGCCCCGACCCCACCCAGGGTGAGGAAGACTTTCCTTTGGTTCTCCACCGGGGTGTTTTCTCTCTCCCCTCCGTTCCCCCTCGCGGCGGCTGGGGCTCAGCATGCGGCCGTCACGGTTGGCGGTACTGGCTGAGCCTTCTGCGGCTGTTGTCGCTGGGGGGCCTGGACTCCAGCCTTGCTCCCCTGGATTTTTGTTGGCGCCTATTAATCTCTTACATCCTCGCCCCCAGGTATTCCTCTATGTTAGACTCCCCGTGGGACCTCTCCATGGCCTCCGCGAACGTCTTCGGCAGCTTCCGGACTAGGTCTCCCGCGCAAAACGTGGGTCTCAGGCTGTTTGTGAGGGTGTACTGGATCACTTTTTCCGTTAGCCCTTCGATTTCCTGCACCACTCCCGCGAACCGGTCCATGTACGCTCGCGTGGTCTCGAAGTCCCCATGTACTACTGCACTGAGGGTGGCCTCGGTCTTTGGTCTCCTTCGTTTGTGGGCGAAGGCCACCAAGAATGTTCTCTCTAGCTCCTCGAAGGTATGGATCGAGGCCTTAGGGAGCGTTCGGTACCATGCCACGGTGTTACCCGCGAGCGCCCTTCGGAACATTCTGCACCAAAAGTCCTTCCTATCGGTCCTGTCCTCCATGTTTGTTTTAAAAGAATGTAGGTGGTCACTTGGGTCGGTATCTCCTTTGTACTTAGGGATCTTCGGGGTTCAGCCGATGGAGTATTCGCCTTCCAGCAAATGCTGTGCTAGGGCTTCCCCACTCCCCATGCCGGGCACCGTGACTATCGCTCCACTCCCAGGGTCCCCCCTGCTGCTCCTCCAGCAGCGCCATCCGACTCCAGCGCTCGCCGTTCGGCGGTTAGCTGGAGGAGCTATTCTTGCAGCTGTCGCTGGCTGTTCTGTAGAGCGGAGACCATCTCCGAGAGCTTTGCATTTTATGAGCGCTTCCTCCTGCGGCGCTCCCCCCTCTCCGTTGGGGCCGGGAGCGGTCCCGCCTCTCCCGTCTCTGTTTCCTTTCCTCCCTACGCCTGTCCTCCTATTTGTCCCTCTTCAAACGTCGGACCATCTCCTCTGCCTCGATACTCTCCTTATGCCGGGCCGCCCTGTCCTCTTCCTCCATTCTCGCCCTCCACGCTGCCTCCTGGGTCTCGAGCGCCCAGGCGGCGCACTGCTTTCCGTACGAGAAGTAGAGCTCGGATCTATCTGAGTCTTCCCCCTCCTCTTGCGATCGCTCCGCCCTTGCAGTTGTCGGGCTTAGCTCCCTGTCGCGAGCTGCTTCGAGCTTTGCCCTTTTTGTAACTCGCTCCCTCCGACCATCCTCTCTCCGGTTGTTTATTAGATTCACGTCAGGTTCACCACTAATGGTGTGTGGGCTCGCGCTAGGGTGCTCACACACACAACTCTCTAGTATTCACTACAAAAAAAAGTAGGCAGTTAGGACGAGCAAAGTTAACGGAATTTCCGTTACAAATACTATTTTTAACGGAAATTCCATTAACTTTGGTCCGAGACAAAATTTCCGTTAAAAATACCAAAATCTGTTACAAAAATCCGTTACAAATACTCTGAAGTTAAAGTTAACGGAAAGAAAAATCCGTTACAAAATTTTTAGGTATTTGTAACGGAAATTCCGTTACAAATAAGGAAAAAAAAATTTGTAACGGAAATTCCGTTAAAAATGAGGAAAAAAATTTGTAACGTTCCAGGAATTCCAGAATTCCTGTAAAATCATTGCAAATTCCTGTAAATTCATGCAATTAATATTAATTCCTGTAAATTCATTCAATTAATATTAATTCCTGTAAATTCATTCAATATTCAATACATAAACAACATTCAACATTCAAGAAAAGTAACATTCAACACAATTAACATTCAACAAAACTAACATTCAAGAAAACTAACATTCGACAAAAATAACATGAAAGACCTATTTCGATGGAGGAGTTTGATAT
>LFYR01000252.1:245785-472355 GCA_001185155.1 Zostera marina | reverse complement strand
CCAATCCATGGTCCATGAAACGGAGAGTACTCAAATGCAGATCAGATCTGTGGATTTGGATAATGGCAGTTGTAATATACTTTCTTGTTCTCCAGTTAAAGAAAAGAGTAATCGTCTTAATGAAAACGAAGGTGCAAATGAAGTTCATATGGTTAATGTTAGTCATGATATCCCAATGGATCCTCATACTCCGTTTACATCTTCATTAAACCAGCCAGGCAATCAATCTGTGGGCCATGAGCAAGAAAGTACTAAAATACAGCTTGAATTCATTGAACTAGTGAAAGATGGTGATGACAGTATCATACCTATCTCTCCTTTAGTTAAAGAAAAGGATATTCATCTTGATGAAGGAAGAAATCAAAGTGGAGGTAATATTACTTGTGCAGTTGATTGTGATGATAGGCAAAGTCTGTCATCTGTTAGAGATATTATTGAAGTTTGTAAAGAAGATATCCAAATCGAAGAAGTCAATGGTGTCACAGAAAAGATAGGTTCTGATAAGTTGGCAGACAGCTCAGTTGTCCTGAGTGAAGAACTGATGGAAGATTTCAAAGTCAATTCAAATGATATGGTTGTTTCAGTGATTGAACCACAAGTAGTAGAAGAGGGAACTTCAGGGAACAAAGGCACACCTCACCTTGCTTTATCTCCTGAAGTGAAGGGTGAAGATGAAGATGAAATTGAGAATTTCACATTTGGTTATTGCGAGCTTTTGAGTACTAAAAGAATGAAGGGATGTGATGAGAATTCCCCTCCTAATGAATCAGAAAATGATTCCAATGCAAACAAAAGTTTGCCATCATCCGATTATAAAAATAGTGAGATGCAAAATAACCAAAATGTAAGCACAGAATTTGAATTGGATACACATGGAAATGAAACCAATGTAATTAATAATAAAGAGACACCCCAGAATCTTCAAAATCTGGGCATTGGAAATGATAAAGTTGAGAGAGGGATGGAGGTAACTGAAAGCATCTCAAGTCCAAGCAAAAATGGTACAATCAGTTTTGTAAAAGTTATATCTGTGGTTGATGTCAATATCCCGAAGATTGACGCAGATGATATTCAGATTAGATCACAAAGTCCAGCTTCTAATAGATCTATTGTTTCTCCTTTGGAGGTGGAATTTGGAACTGGGAAATCTGAAGCTGGATCCTCTGAATTCGGAAACCCTTATGATCAATTGAACCCAAAACAATCCATAGGTATTGTTTTGGGTTCATCGGAGACCATTCAACTCCCTATTTCAGATCCAAAATCTCATGTTGATACCAACACATGTTTTTCTTCAGAGAAAATTGTTTTAAGCAAAGAAAATCAACCTTTAGAAGAAATTTCTGTATCGGATGGAAAAGAATATAGCAGCACTACAAGTACTGATGCATCTGAGTTTTTTGATGCTTCTGATGACGTTGTTGGTGTAATTGAAAGTACTGAAGGCCACGGAGGTTCTGAAAGTGGTAAGAATTTAGTTTATATCCACGAAGGAGCCATGATCTAAAATCTCTAGTTTTCTAGCAAATCAATCATAAACATATCAGCATGCCATAAGTTTTTGTCGATGTAATTTAATAGTAATTGTTGTTTTCTTGGTTTTCTAGAAAAAACAGAAGCTACCATCGCAAATCCAGTGAATGTTGCCAATCAAACGGAAGAGCATCCCAACGAGTCAAAGGACAGTTGTCTTGTGAGATTCTACCTGTAAATAGTTACGGAGTCAAGAAACACGGAGATGGTGATGACGAGGAAGAAGAAGCCCAAGAAAAGAATAAGACCGAAGAGATCAAATCAAGGGTGGTAAATTGGCAAAATGTGAAGGATGTCATCGTTGTGGAAAGTAAGAAACCCCATGTGGCTTTGAAGAACCTCCTTGTTGGCATTTGACAGAAACTCATGTTTCTGTGGAGAATAAAGTTTGGGCATCAGCCTTCAAACAATCTGCCCCCTATGTAGGCATGAGGAGATTTATTTCTCGCGATTTAAAAAAAAATTCAAAAATTTTACCTTCTTCTTGACGAACTCCATCGTCCGACAGTCCCCGAACTTCCTCAATGTCCTCCCAGAAGGTCGGGAGTCCAATAGGATCGAACCGATCATCGACGTCGTGAACCGACAATGAAGGAGGAGGAACCGACGATGAAGGAGGAGGAACCGGCGATGAAAAAGGACTCTCTCCTTGCCCGTCAGATGGTAGCACTGATGAAGGAGAATATGGAGGCATTGTCAATCGGTTGAAAATTAGTGGTCGGAGGTGATAAATTGGAGGTCGGCGGTAAATAAAAATGGAAATTGGTAGAAGATGTATGTAAAAAATAGGGTTGGATAAAGGGAGGAATACAACGTTACCTTACATCCTCCGACGATTGATGACCAACCCATACTTCCGTACCTGCTATATCTGGAGGAGAATATGGAGGAGGAAGGACGACGCTAGAATAGAAGTATGGGAGGTGGGAGGACGATCGATGGGTTTGTTCTTTTCCCCGTTACTGACAATGGCATGTGAAAGAAAATTTTTAAAAAAAGTAAGGGTAAAATGGTCATAAAATTTATAGGTGGGTAGTTTTAACTCCTAACCAACCTTAGGTGGTTAGATTTAACAATTATCCTTAGTTTCATTGTTTGTAGATCTTATAACTGGTAGCCTTGAATGTGATATTAGTTTTATAGGACCTGGTTTAGATTTGACATTTAGTGATTTTTGAATCTCAGTAAATGAAAAGGAATCCTCTTTGAACACAACATTCCTACATATTCTTATCTTTTTAGTCTCAATGTCTAGACATCTATACCCTTTCATTTGAGTAGCATATCTTAAGAATATACACTTTTTAGATTTAGGCATTAACTTGCTCTTTCCTTCCTTAGGCAGTAAAGGGTAGCATTCACATCCTATGGTTTTTATTACTGAGTAATCTGGTTTTCTTTTCATCAGTATTTCAAATGGATTGTTGTTGCCAAGAATAGGGTTTTTTAGTCTATTTATAAGGTACACAGTAGAAGAAAACACCTTTGGTCAGTATTCATGAGGTATTGCTGTTTTTATCATTATATATTTCCCAACCTCTAAGATATGTTTGTGTCTTCTCTCAACCAACCCATTCTGCTGAGGGGTCTATGCACATGTCATCTTGTGATTAATCCCTTGTTTTTCTAGATATCCTTTAAACCTGGTATTTACAAACTCCCCTCCTTGATTTATTAGATGTTTTTTAATTTTCTGTCCCAGATAACTTTCTATTAAATCATGGAATTTAATAAACAATGAGAAAAAAAATCTGATTTATTGCTTATTGGATAAAATCACATGTATCTTGTACATTCATCTACAATTGAAATATAAAATCTAAAATTTGCTACAAAAGTGGTAAGGGTTGGTCCCCGTAAATCAATATGTAATGTTTGTAAAGGTATAGAAGCTATAACATCCCTCAAAGAGAAAGGTGATTAATGGACTTTCTCCAAAGGACAAACTGGACAGAATTTATTTTTATCCTCTTCTGGACTTTTCATTTTCAGTTCTGGTTCAATTTGTTTTAATATTGTCTCTGATGAATGTCCAAGCCTATCATGCCACACTTCTTTTGATGCCCTCACTCCATAACAAGCTTGATTATCTGAATAGATGTGGTACAACCCTTCTGAACTACTGCCATAACATAACATCTCCATAGTGACCTTGTCCTTGATCACAAAATTTTTGTCATTAAATATAATCATATAATTTAGATCTCTAGACAGTTTCTGAATTGACATTAGATTTTTCTTTAATCCAGGAACACATAATACACCCTCTAAATTATAATTTTTTCCTTTTAGTTTTAAGGTTACTCTTCCTCTGTATTTAACAGGCAAATAATTCCCACTCCCAATTATAATATATTGAGTACCTGGAGCTGTTTCATAAGCCGTGAATGTTGTCAGATCTGGTGTCATGTGGCTTGAGAGCCCTGAGTCAAGACACCAGGATGAATCATCCTGTGTAGAAGCAGCTGACATTGCCATTTCATGTGGTGAGGTTGTTTGATAGTTTTCCATATATGTTAGAGTGGTATATGTTGGATATGGTGCAGGTTGAGGTATGGTTGTTACTGTTGTGTTTAAAACTGAGTAGTTACTATAATCAGGATATCGTTTGGCTAAGTGACCCTTTTTGTCACAGATTTGGCAACTCTGTGATTGGTCTATAGAAGCAGGTGTTTTAAGGTGAAGTTGAAAAACTACTTGGGCGAGAATAATAAATCAGCTAAAATGACTTCTATTTTTAAGGGGTGCAACATGAGGACTTCCAAGAAAGTCATCTATGTCAATACTACTCTCGTCCAAGCATGTTTAACTGCAAAGTTCTGATAGGATCCGGTGTTTTAATGCTGGTATGATCGTATCCAAATTAGGTTTTAATTGTAGTTTGGTTGGTAGTGTGGATTGGGACGATAATTTTGAAGTTGATAGTGAAGGATTGGAATTATAATAGTTGGGTTGGTAATGAAGATTGGATTGTTGGTAGTTGTAATTATTATCTCTGTAATTTGGACTATGCCCTCTGTAATTTGGTTTATGTCCCCTATAACCTGACTGTGCAGCCATTGCCACTATCACCTGTGATTGGTTCTCTTCTTTAAATCTTTTCACCAACAACTCTTCCCCTAATAGCATATCAGCTAGTTCATCAAAAGTAGGAACTTGTGCTCTATTTCTTATGAATATAATAAGCACCTGTATTCAAATCCTAGACCACCCAGAATGTAGTCTCTCAGGCAATTTTTGCTCAAAGTCTCTCCTGTAGATTTCAAAGATTCTATTAGATGTTTCACCCTTAAAATGTACTCCTGCATTATCTTTGTTCTCAGTTTCTTCAATGTCCTTAATTATTTTTTAATTACTATTACCTGTGTATTACTTGTTGGTGACAAAATTTTCTCTAAACCGGTCCAGCCTCTTAGGAAATGCTCAACATTGTAATTAACGGAAACAATATCTTGTATTGAATGAAAGTCAAAATAGTCTACAAGCATTTATGTAGTAATCATTTAACTAATTATGGTTTATACTAATTAACAAAGCTATATATGATTGTTAAGTATAACTCTTAACACCCTCTCGTAATCTTTATATGCTTTTAGATTGATAACCCATTGATTTGCATCTGTATTATTTGGAGTAATGTAGTATAGTATGGCGGAAGGAACAGATGAAAAAATCAATGTACTTCTAATTCTTTTGCATCTTTTCAATTATTATGGAAAAACACATTCCTTTGTTTAACTATCACTAACATTCTTCAATACATATTATTAGCTAATCAATTCAAACTTTGTTTGAGTAATGTTCATAAGCAACATAGTTAGTTTGTATTCTTTGAAAGGAATTTTTTTTTAATAGAACTTAACATGCCTAGAAATCAAGATATGTGAATCTTGTAATCTTAAGCATTAGTATGCTTTGTGTGAAGGCGAGTATCTTAGAAAACAACAGAAGGTAAATGTTGGTTAAAATTTATTTCTCATTTGTTTTGATATTAAAGGAAAACAGAGAAATCCAAATATTTTTAGATAATTATAATCTAGATCTTTACCATTGAGTAGAGAGAAAGATGATTGAAAACCTAAATTTTTGAAAGGCAATCTGTTGATTGTGTAAATAACTGAGGAACAAGTCTCAACCCAGAATTTATGTGAAATATCTGATTGAGAAAAAAAACATCTTACTGTTGAGATCAAATGTCCATGTTTTTTCTCAACTAATCCATTTTGCTCTGGGTGTATGAAGATGAAAAATTGTGTTTGATCTCAAATTCTTTACAATGATTCTGAAATTCACCACCTCTATCAGTTTGATTAGATTTAATTAAGAGTTTTAAAGATTACAAAATTGAAGTTCGGATTAGGGCAAACCCGAACGAAATCCAACTCATGCCTAAATAACAGTAAAAGAAAAGAGTTCTAGAATTTCAGAAAAAAATTGAATCTGGATTTCAGAATGATTGAATAAGAAGCAACCAAGCAAATATTTGAAAGGAGTAAGAAAAAAATTATCACTGGAAGGAAGAAAACGAAAGGAACCCACTGAGACAATCGAGAAGACAGTAAAAAAAATAATAATAATAAAGATTTTCTAGCAAATGATATAGCATTTATAACTTCTGTAACTGCTTTAATTTATTTACATCTTTTATTAGATGAATCCAGATTTGCCTAATTTTAAATATTTAATCTTTGCAAGGACCACCATATCTTTGCGACACCCAAACATGTTTAGTAACCAAACTTGCTTGATAGATAATTGATAACGATTCACATTTCAAACAGATATGAAATTCATTTTCAGATATCCATGCAAATAAAACATTTCTTCTTCTCAAATAGATCATAACATAATCAAAATAAAGATAGAAAAAAAAGTGACACATCATAAATGTCATCTAACAAACCGAAACATAGCTGGGGATAGATTGATAAAATGATTCGCTGAAATCAAACTCAGTAAGCAATTTAAGCATCAGCAAATCTGAAGGAAAAATAATAATAATCAGTATAAGCCAGAGAAGAAGAAAAAGAAAATTTATAAAAGAAAAAAAAAGAAAATTTATAAAAGAAAAAAAGATACTGACCCCAGCTCAGAGAGCTTTTGGTGAGATTCAGCATAATCGGCAAAAAAAGCATCCTCATCCTTTAAGCAAAAACAAGTAAAATTAATTTTCCAATCAGAAAAAAGCAAAGTTGATAGAAAACGAGCATACCGCAGCATATTTATCAACAAGAGGGCGGAACACCGGGTCGGACAGCAGAACATTGTCAGTTGGAAGTTTAAGAAGCCCTTCTTTCTCTCCTGCAAGTAGTTCCCTGTGGAATAAAATATAGCAAAGGAAAAAGTATTCAATTTTTGTACTAAAGCATCAAATAAATGGACATTTTAAAAAGAAACATACTTGAAGTAACTGTTGTCAAAGATGAGAGGATTGGCAGTCCATGGTCCTTCAAAACCAGACCGATCCTTGTGACAACGACCCTACAAAACGAAAAGTTTTCAGACCATTTTCCAATAAGTATTGATCAAAATAAGAACTTACCAGGGTGTGACCACCAGAGAGGGCAACGATATCCTTATCGGAAAGTCCCATTTGGGTTACAAAAACTTGTCTCAAATGATCCGCACCTGAGATTAAAAATAGTTAATAACGAAGGCTATGGGAAAGAGAAACATGTGCTTATGCACAGACCTTGGGTAGCATCAGGCAGGCGTCCTTCCACAGGTGGATCATTCTTGTCCTGATGATCTCAATAGACAATATAGGAATGAGGAATGACAGTCGTGAACATATATAAATTGATGTGGATCACACAGAAAAGGTTTTACCTTTCTCCCAGGATGGAAAGGAACATCCGGCCCACCAGTAACCTCAACCGCAACCACTCCAGCAAGCTAAGAAGAAAAAACAAGACACCATTTTACATAACTACCAATCAATGAAGGAATCGAGAATCGACTGTTGGAAAAATATATTGTGAGATCGAACCTGGTAGAAATCACCATAAGACAAGATCGGGAAGAGATCCTTGATAGGATCAAGAATATTGACAGCGATAATAAGTCCATTGTTCGCACCGTGAGCTAACTCGGTTTTCATCTTCATCGTTCCAAAAGGTCCGCCGGTCTTCGTCTTCACGTCATAGGTACCGGCTGAGTGCCACCTACCAAAAAAGAAGAAAAATAATTGAATAAACGACGAAGACAACAGTGGATAGGAAAAATAAAAAAGACAAAACAGTACGCGATACGGAGCATGATCGGAGCGCAATTGTTCTCGGCGATGACTCCACGGAGCTTCCTCTTGCATTTCTCCACAGCCTTCTGGTACTCCTCACCAACATCGGGGTAACACTTTGCCATAACTTAGTTGATCACTGGAAAACCCTAGGAATGGAAAACGGAGTGGAAAAGATCGACAGAGACAACTGGAGATGGAATAAAGAGTCTCTGAGGGTGATTATATAGTCAGAGTTGTTCGGGAGGAAAGATCGTGATGGTTGAATTACGCACATTGGGATTCTATCTACTGTCGAAAGAAATCAACGGTGTAGATCAACGGTGTGGACGGAGAATGAAAAGACGATTAGGTCCATTGACTTTACAATCAGGTATTCAACACAGTACAGTGAACACACCAACGTCGTAAAGGGTATTTTGGGTAATTATTTATAATTAATCAACTGTAGTAAAATTAAAAATTGTAAATGGTCGTAGTTTGGTGCAGCGAACAGGTGTGGTCGTGTGGACGTGTGGTGTGAAAGGAATCTATACTCGGTGGTCTCACCGATCACCAATAAATATAAATATAGAGTAATTTTTTTTTTAGTTTGTCAATTTATTGATTATAAAAGAAGACAAGACGAACATGCAACTTGTTTAGTTGTTTATAAACTCTGGACATTTGTCTTCAATTCTAAAGTTTATTATTTTCATTTCATATTTTCTATTCTACTTATTTTATGATGATTCTAGAATACATGACGTTCGGTTCGGGTTCAATTCGATTTAGTTTGCTAAACGAACATAATTCAAATTTTAGTTGAGGTTCGAACAGTTCGATTCATTTAACATTTTTATTATTTTATATTTATATTATAAACTTATGAAAATAAATTTCAATGTTAGAAAATAAAATAAGAATTAATAAATTTCAATGAATGAAAAGAAAAAATGAACTAATGATTTGATTAACAAATGAAAATAAACTATAAACTAATTAAATTGTTTGAATATATTCATTTTTTATTTTTGAACAATGAATAACTTAAAAGTTAAAATGTATATTTAAATACAGGAAATATCAGGAACGACCCTGTTCGCACGGTCGTTCCTGACGGTACCCTGCCTCCACCGTCCGATCTTGCTCCACATGTCCAAGTTCAATCTCGAACATGTGAAAGCCAACGTAGAACAAGCCACGCTCTCCAAGTTCAATCTCGAAAACAACACGCTCTTCTACTTCGACCGACTCGAGGCTGACGGCGATCTGAAAATTGAGGATCTGAGAAGCGTTGGCGCGGGTTCCGCGGAATTGGGGAACTCGCGATGGGTTCCGCGGAACCCATTGCAGTTCCGGCGGACTGAAAATTGGGGAACTCGCGATGGGTTCCGCGGAACCCATTGCAGTTCCGGGGATTGCAGTTCGAATTCAAATTGCAGTCCGATCGGGAATCGCTGTTCTCCACCTCCCACTGAGATTACCCTGCCCTCCACCTCCACTGAGATTACAAGCCTTGACAATCGATCGCGGTTCTGATTTCGGTTCCGCGGAACTCGATTTCGGTTCCGCGGAACCCATCGCGAGGAATAATTGACGGATCGGAGACGATAAGGTGAGGTGAGGAAAGTGTATTGGAATCTCACCACACTCGCGATCAGATTGGGATGATGAAGGGATCAGGAATGAGATCGATAGAAGGACAATCACTATAATCGAGAATGGTGAAGAAGCCATGTATAGAGAGACGGAGACTGTAGTAATGTGGTGAGCAGAAACAGGGGATGCTGGGTCTGGTGAAGAAGCAACCGATCTCAGATGGACGGCCATTTCTGTGGAGATGGACGGCCGGATTGGTGGTCCGCACAGGTGACCGTTCCGATTTCCGACCGTTCCAAATCACTTCCCTATTTAAATATTAAACGAATTGAGATATATAAAATAAAAGTTTCGTTTATTTTAAAGAACGAACCGAATATTATAAATTTTAAACGAATCGAGTCCGAACATTTCGGTTAATTAAACGAATCAAACCAAAATCCAAAAGTAGGTTTGTTTGTTTAAACGAATTGAATCCTTAGATTGAAAATTTGATCACTTAAAATTTATGTTCCCTAAGCATAAGAGATGTCGACATCATAAATATAATTTTTTTCTTAAATATGTAAGTAATTTTTATTTAATTTTCATTATGATTCTGGTATAAAATATTAGGTATGTATAATGTATTGCTCTATTTTTCAAGGGAAATTACTCTCAACGGCCATAACCATGCTTGATAATCAAACAAACGAAACAATGTTAATTTTGAACACTCGGCGTAAAACTATAAAATCAGTTGAAATAAACAGATATCAAACGTCTTTTTTTAGAGATGCCTGCCTGCGGAACCTCTTCATTCTACGCAACTAACTGGATTAACGACGAAACTGAGGGTGAGAAGCAGGTTGTTGAGAAGGATGAGCACCAGAGAATCCTGATGATACTGCAGAAGAGAATAAAGGAAGCTGGGCAATATTATGCCATTGCCATGCCCAGTTGGGCATAGGTGGAACCGGCTTATTCCCAAATGCTCTATCCTGTTGTGTAATACCAAAAAGAGATACGATTTCAACCATCCAAAACCAAAGAAATGGAGATTGAATTGGGATTTTCTTACCTCAATGTTAGGTAAGAAGAAAGCTGCAGGTGGAGGTGGAGGTGGTGCTACAGTTGCTTCCTGGACAATCTGAACATGATGAGGATGATGTTCTTGTGCCATTGACATGTGATATGACTGCCCGGTTACTGAGGAAGAACGTGTGTTGCCCATTGTCGATTCCAGAATTGTAAATGGAATGGCACCAGTAGTACTAGATGATGAATTTCGATCACCCTCGGAAACAAATTGAACTGGTTGCGATATATTCAGACTCAAATCAAGATTATGGCTAACAATACCTGTTAATGATATCATGTAAATTTCTCTTTTTTTTTATCAAAATATTGACAAACTCTAAAAGCAATTAAGAAAATACATACCTTGATCAGGAATAACTTCACCTTCGTATGTACTTGGTTCGAAATTGGTGACAGCCTCCTTCCCATTGCATTTAATAGCAGCTCTGTCATAAGCCCTGTTTGCCGCCGTCAAAAAAAAAACATTCTGATTAATATGTCTGTTCATAGTAGTAAAAAAAAAATATTGATATTCGGTAAAACCTTGCAGCATCCTCTTCACTGTCGAACAATCCAAGATATAAGTATCTGTAAAAGAAGGAAACATTTAAATGTAATGAAGATGAAAATTTCATTTATTTTTAAAGAAACTATATCATTCGCACTCTTACTTCTTTCCTAGAAATTGACCCATTCTAGCTTCCCACCGGCCACATTTGTGCAGAGTAACACCCCTATACTTAGAACTCCCCCTTGAAAAACCTGTGCTTCGGCGACGAAGGATGTGCACAAATTCGTCCTTGCTCAGATTCCTCGTCTATATTTATTTTAAGAATATTTACCAAGAAAATTTACTTATAAAAAATATAACACGCAAAATGATTCTGAGACTTGGAAAACAAAAAATGAGAAAGAAGAAGAAAACCTGTATCATATCTTCGTCATAATCACTAAGATTGAAATTTATGTCAGCATCGATCCCTCTAAATTTTATCGCAGCTCGATCGTACGCTCTATTATGACAGAAGATAATCACCCAAATTAAACCTGATTGCAATTACCCAAATTCCGAAAATGTAGAATAAAAAGCATAGGTTCCCATTAACTGACCTTGCTGCTGTATGAGCAGTATCAAATCCACCTTGAATATCCCAATTACGAAGTAAACAAAAACACATTATTAACAAGTAATAAGAAAAACCCAATTGCGTTGTTCTTAAAAAAATCATAATGATTAATGGGCACTGGACATGGAAAAAAAAACTTACCCAGATAAACTTGCTTCCCACAATCCCTGTTTTCGAAAAAAACAGGAAGATAATCAAAATTTGAAAAAGTAATTCCGGAGAAATTGACAAAGACAATCAAAAAGAAACTAACCAGATATGCGACTCCCATCGACCAGTTCGTCTATAGAAGGTAACACCACGGAATTGAGAACTTCTGGACCGAGGGCCTCGTCTGCTTTTTTTCACATTTTTCTGCTTCTGCTGCAATATTCTAGCCTGAGGCATTTCAAGAGCATCTGGTTTACAGAAACTGAGATCAAAACATTGTGGGTTGAAAACAGCTGAAGAAGAAGCCATGGAAAGTGACAGCAAATTGGGCTTAGCTGGACTGTAACTTCGAGGTTGAAGCGGTGCTACTGCAGGGAAAAACTCCCTTGTGAAGCCTGGCGTATTCAATTGCAAACCTCCATTTATAGAAGCATCATCATACCCAGTCTTAAGAATATCAAACTGAATGACCGACGTACAGTGAACGGAAGACGATTGTTCGTCGAATCCATTACTAGAGTATTCGGTGTTAAGAACTGAAGATGAATCGGAAGTAGTTGAATTATTCCTGGAAATATCAGCAGTCTTGTTACCAGTCGAGTTGAGATTTAGATCCAACATCCTCCAATATGCACTTGAAGGGTTCTGAAGAAAACGAAGAAAGAAAAGAAGAAGAAAAAGGTAGAATCAGGATTGGGATTGTTTTTTGAAGAACAACGCGAGGAGGAAGAGGTATCTGCAGGACAAGGCGGATTGGTTGTCGCGGAACATTGGTCGCACTGATCAAACTACCCATCAGTAAAAGAAGAACAGAATGTCAACAGAATTTACGATAAATACACATTTCAAATTTCCAACAGAATCGAAATCGACTTTTTTTTTTTAAAAAAAGGGGGAAGAAAACAAAACGAGGTTTGTCGAGCTGACCTGACATCAAGACGGAAAGATTTTGTGAGACGGCGGCGAAACGGCTGTGTAAAGGCGAGGAGGAGATCCTAGAAAGATGTCAGATGAGTAGAAGAAGATGCGAATTGTGTGAGGTTTTAATAACCAGCGAGAAAAACTGAGAGAAGACGAAAATAAATATTTAAAAAAAATATATCGTTGGCCTTTGGAATTTGTTCTTGCCTTTTGGGAATAAATATATAGTTTGCCTGCCTGGATCTTGATGCAACCGGAACAGGTACTATTATGGGTGAACTAACTATCGGGTGAACATTGACCAACATGATTAAACCATTGAAATCATTAAATTAAAACATATGTTAGTATAATAATATTCAATTATTCATTACCATTTTTAAGCATGATTAAATATAATGATTAGTAAAATTTAAATGAGACGTGAACGGCAACATCAAAAAAAAGATGGGATAGGGTCGCACCAATCTATCAATTAAATAAATTTCAAGTGTGTAGATAAACAGAATAAATAAATAAATAGGTCCTTTGGACTTTTCAAGAGTGTAATTAAAATAATTAATAAAATTTGAAGGGGTGTAGTAGTAATAAATAAATAAATAAATAAATAAATAAATAAATCATTAAACCAACAAACGAACATGTCGGTAAAAGAGTACGAGGTTGGATTTGCAGAACGTGTTTATTGACGACGTGGTTCTTCCATGTCCATTGATTTGTCGAATAATTAATTGTTTTTAATCATAAAATAAGATCGAAAAAAATATATCATCACAAGAGAAGAAGAAAACACGAGCCCACGACGACGACGTGTTCAAGATGTGCATATTAAATTAAAAATAAAAACGTGGATGTGTGAATTGATTGGTGGATTTGGTAGTGGAATAATATTCTGCATATTATTAAACAATTAACGTTAGGAAATATAAAAATTTGGTTGTCCATATCTGATTGATTTAGGAACCTTCCCCATATCATCTAATCTCATTTAATTTCAATTTTCAACTCCCAAAGGGCAAAAGACCCAAACTCTCATTAAAAAAAAGGATAAATTTTTAGACAACTAAATTTTAATCTATTTTTCTACATTTTAAGACAACCCTAACTCTTTTTTTTATAAAAAAAGATACCACTCTACAGATATAAAATTGTCAATCAGAGTCACATAATATATTATCGGATAAATTTAAGTGAAAATGTATAAAGTAAGTTCGAATCCTGGATCTCAGAAACTGAATAAGCCAACCTTACTTTGTAACCCTAACTCTTAAATTGGTTAATGAACAATAACTGAATTATATAAAATGGATTTAACTGTAATTTACTTTATTAAGGGTGTTTTGTAGGTTTAGACTCTGAGAGAAACTGTTAAATACAAGGGACCTTGGGAGCTAAGAAGCATAAGTTTTAATAAAATATGGACAAATCGAATCAGGTGCGGCCGGTCGATCTTTTTTTTTTTTTTTGATTAAGGGTATTTTGTATTAATAATAAAAGTTCATAGCAGATAATGTAAAAGATAATTAAAACAAGATAGTTACATTAATTAAACCTACGCATGGGGGTTAGCCTTGGTTAACCTCCCTTCATCTTTCGTGGATGAGCATTTGCAACGCGTCCCACTCGGATTAGAGCACTTTCGTTTGAATTTACTCTCATCAAACCCAATTTCTGTCACTGCGAGAATCTGTCTCAGCAGCACCTGTTTGAGCTCGCGTCGTGCCTTCACCCTCCTTGAATTCCTTTGCTTCCATATGTGGAAGAGGGCTATGCCATAAATATTCCACACCAGCCCCCATAGAGGTGTTCCATTAGTCACTTTGTTTAGCTCAGCTGCAGCACTTTCGAAACTGTTGATGTCATTGAGCTTCATCAAACCCCCGGTTGCACCCATTGCTTCCACCAGGATCCACCTCGTGTAGTCACATGTCGAGAAAAGGTGGTCTATTGTCTCTGAGCTCGAGTTGCAGAGTTCACAGTTTCCGGGAATTGACATACCTCTCTTAATCAATCGATCTTTAGTCGGAAGGTTCCTCCTTCTTATCCTCCAAAGATTGAGGGCTACCTTACCGATTTTGTTAGCCCAGATGCCCTTTGCCAATTCGTCAATTGGGAGCTGGGGAGATAGAATAGCTCGCACATTCTTTGCAGCTACTGATGATCCTTTTCCGATCCAATTATTAGTATAGTTTGGCCCTAGCACTGCGCATTTTGCGATGTAGTCCTTCTGCCCGATGATAGCTTTCCAATTCCCAGAGTCAAGGTGTTTCTTTTCAATTTGTGTGATTGGCCTGCCTTTGATGTATCGATCGCACATCCACTTGCTCCATAGGCTATCCCGCTCCCACATTTTGCAGGCTCTCCCAATAATTGCAGCTTGTCGTGTGAATCGATAGTCACAGATTCCTATTCCTCCGTTCTTTCTAGGCATTGTCATAGTCTCCCACGCTACCTCGTGTTGGGTGCCCCATATGAACCTATAAGTGATCGATTGCATCGCTCGGATAGTTGCCTGCGGCATCACACTACTCTGTGTGATATAACCAAACTTCCCATGAAAGACCCATTCCACCAATTGGATTCTCCCCATGTAGGAGAGCTTCTTGGTTGACCATCTTGTAAGTATGTTCTTTAATTCTGCAAGCAAGCAATCACAATCCCTATATTTGATCATTTTACCTGTAAGAGGAGTGCCTAGATATTTGATTGGGAGATTTTTGAGTTGGAACCCAAGGATCAGAGCCAACTCTGTTTTGTCGACCACTCGTTTGGAAAAGATAATGGAGCTCTTGTCGGTGTTAATCTTAAGGCCCGAGAAGGTTTCAAATTCTGTCAGAAGCTCCTTCAGTGTTGTTAGAGATTTCTTCGATGCCCTACAGAAGAAAGTGACATCATCCGCAAATGCTAGGTGACTTTCGACTTGGACACCTCCGACTGTATATAGCTCAAGTTTCCTATCCCTCACCGCGACTTCAACCAGCCTAGTGAGGTACTCTGTCACCATTACGAATATGAGCGGGGAAAGCGGATCACCCTGTCGCAGTCCCCTCTGCATTTTTATCGCTTGGGCTGGGGAGCCCTCCACCAAGGCGGACACCGATGCTGTAGATATACAAGCCATGACTAGCTTTTGAAATACGCAGTCTATCCCCATCATTTCCATCACTATTTCAATTGCATCCCACCGTACTCATTTCCATCATTATTTCAATTGCATCCTACCGTACTGTATCGAATGCTTTGGCAAAGTCTATTGTAACGCAAACTCTTCTCGAGGTGCTCTTGCAGTTGAAACCTTGGGTAAACTCTTGTGCCAAGCCAATTGCATCACAAATCCGACGTCCCTTGATGAATGTCATTTGATTCTAACTGATGAGGTTCAGAAGTATTGTCGTCAGCCTTGTCGTTAGGATTTTCGAGAAAACCTTGTAGGTGATACCAATGCACGATATTGGTCTATAGTCCTCAAGGCGCTCGGGGACTTGAACTTTCGGAATAAGGGTCAGAGTTGCTAGGTTGAGGGATCGCAACATTCGTTTCGTGTTGAAGAAGTGTAAGATTGCATATAGGAAGTCATCCTTCTTCACTTGCCAATGGTGGGAGAGAAATTCTACCGTCTAGCCGTCTATTCCAGGAGCTTTGGACCTTGGCAGACTTCTGATTGTGTTCTAGACCTCATTGCTGGTCGGAAACGCTCTAAGGATAGCGTTTTCTACCTCATTTGGGCACCGCTCGAAGCTTATATTCAGATTGGGAACAGGTCTGGTTCTGCCGGGGACCGAGTATAGGGTTGTAAAATACGCCACTGCCCTAGCCTTCACTGGTCGATCTTGTCGTAACAGATGAAATGTGATTTGGGTTATTAAATCCGTGTTGATCTTTTATAAGTGTGTTATAGGTTTTACTTTTCTAAGTGTTTAATTTTTTTATAAGTGTTTAATAGGTTTATAAAAATCAAAATTAGATATATTAACAAATCAAAATCGGGTTAAAGATGAACGGAGGATTGGAAAACAACACCTACAAGGTTAGTCTTGTATTTTTTTTTCATCTCACACAATCAATGTAGAATAAAGGAACTGTTAAGGTTTTCACCTTATCGTCGTTGATGTTGATGCTGGTGATAGAAGCAGCCGATGAGAACGGCTTCAGTCGTGGAGATCGAAGATCAGAGAGGAGAAGAAATGAACGAGGAAGAAGAAAAAGAAAGAACGACAATTAGAGGAATGAAAACTTCTGGTATGTCAAAGATAGGTGTGTTAAATGAGCCAAGTTGTTGTACGCCAGTAGAACAAGTCATAGAAATTTAGAAACAGACGCGTCCTCGGTGAAGCGTTGTGCGGTGGTTTGAAGCGGTGGTTGTGCGATCGATCGGGGCAACTGCCATTGTAGTGTATAAGTAGTAGGGTTTTTCGTTGTTGTCTCCCAGAGTCTCTCTTTTAGGTTTTTCTGTTTGAAGAAGCCCCTCCCCCCGATCCTAGTGTTCATCTTTGAAGAAGGTTAGCATTTTCTTTTGCTTCGTCTGTGTTTCTTTGTTATGTTATCTTATCTTGTACAGGTGTTTCTTCTTATGTTTTCTTTTGCTTCGTCTCTGAGTTTTGGTCATCCGTTTTTTCTTTAAGCCTACCGGAGTTTTGGTCATCCGTTTTTTCTTTAAGCCTACCGGAATTTTGGTCATTGGACTTATATTGTATTCATAGGTGTGCTATATTATCGTATTTGTTGGTTTATTCTGATAGGAAACTTTTACTCTAGTAGTTTTGAACTTGTATTTTCGTATGTCATATTGTATTTGCAAGACAGTTTTGTTTGAAGATATTTTGGGTTTTTTTCGAACGAAGTATAGTTTAGCCATTGGTAGTTGTATATGATGCCGTCGTAATGATGTATGAGTTTCTGATTATTGGGAGTATAAATAAGAATATACATGATTACATGTTAATATGTTATCGAACGTACTGGAATTTTTCATTCTACTTTTATGGGTATTTACTTACAGACTATAGAGGATTTATGTACATGATGTTTTAGGTAGTTTGGGTTTATGTATTGTGGTTGTAGTCGAGGTATGGTTTTGAGAGTATCAGTTCTTGTGTTCTGCAGTATATGAAGTTTTGGTTTGTTTTTATTTTTTGCAGGAGATAGTTATGATTGTGTTCTTCACAATTATCGTAGGTTTGTTGTTTTTCGTAAGATTTTCTAGAATTGTTAATGGGCAATATGAAATCTTCCCTCGAAAAATGCAGTAATTCTCAAACTTTATCTGAGAATCTAAATTTTACTAGTCCACATTTGTTTGAGAATCTAAATTCTCAAAATATTACTGATCAGGTAGATACAATTCCGATTAGTATATGCGATGATAAAGTAGTTAGCAAAATAGAAAATTCTCCAAAAAATGCCAAGTCTAGTAATCGATGTCTAGACATTTAGTTGAATGTAATGTGGTTCATGAAGAAGTACAAGTAGAAAGAAATATGGCTGAAAGTACTGATGAACTACATTGTGTGAATGTGGCACAGAATACTGCCGAATGCACTAAAGAAGTACATAATCGGTTCTGTGTCTTTAGTTTCCTCACATTCTGTGTCGAAAAAATCTACTGACTGTACTGAAAAATTAAATAACGACATCCCCGATTGTGCAATAGTTAATTACGTCGTGGGAACTCCTAGTGTCGGTCATAAACCTGTCTCGGATTCTGTTTTTTTTCCCACCAACTACGGTCTGGTCGAATTTTTTTCTTCCAAAAATGATTCAATTAAGAATCTTCGTCGTAGGTCAGAAAATGCCCTACCAAAAAAATCTAAGAAAGGTTGCAACTAATAAAGGTAAATCCAGTTCAAAAATGAAGATAGTCAGTTTAGACACAAGCCTGGAAGCTGCATCTTCAACTGCCAATGTCGTAGCTGCTGATTCAGCAAAAGGTATTTTTCAATTATTTTGTTTCTTCATTAATTAGTTTCTTCATTATTTTGTTTCTTCAATATTTTTGGTTCTTCAATATATGAGGAATAATATTATTGATATTTGTTCTTGTAAGCTTCTGAAACGAAAGTTTCAGACGAGAAACAAACCGATAATAACGAGAATATGGATGACGCAATCCCAGACGACATGCCTTTAAGTTTGTATTTATCCAAACTTAATAGAAAGAGGAAGAACATAGTCAAATCACCTAAAGGTATGGATATTTTAATGAATATAGGCTTGTTGTAATTGAAATAGTATCCATTAAATATCAATAATATTTTAATGAACATAGTCAAATCAGGTAAGGAAAAGTGAAAAAGGTGGATGATGACACTGAGACGGATGAATTACCACAGAAGTCTTTCCCACCGGTATATGTTCGCTGGGCGAAAAATAGTAAGTTTTTATAGATTTTCTTATATGTACTAAGTAGATTATTTCTTCTTAGATGTAGTTGTAAAGGATAGATTATTTCATAAGTCATTGTCTTGTTCAAAATCGATGTTGCTACTCGATCGGGTTATATCAAATATCAATACGTTTCTTCTAGTGAAGGATTTGTTTCCAAAAGAAATTTTCAAACGTATCAAGACTTTAGGATTTGGACATTTTTTAAATGATGTTGAGGTTGTGATTAACCCATTTCACCTAGACGACATTGTCGGCCGATACATAGGTGACCACAAATTCTGCCTAAAAAATAAAATTTTAGAAATGAAGGTTAGAGATATTGGAAACATCTTAGGAATTCCTTCTTTTGGAATAATGATATGTAATGAGAAGAAAGATGAAATTAATTACTGGACTCTATTTTATGAGAAATATTTCGCCAACAAACTAGGAACAAGGTATATTATATGTTCACATGTATGACATCTATACTAACATAATTTCTTTTATAGTACTTTGATTAAAGAAATTTTTAAGGAAACTGTTCAAACGAAGATGGATGATCCTGACTTCATAGAGGACTGTTGTAAGCTATGGTTCTGCCTTTTGTTTTTGTTTTTTCTGATTCCAACCCCTAGAACCACCCTACCAATGAAAATGTTCCATTACAATTTAGACAGTGCTGAAAAACACAAAACAGGTCAAATAAATGAGCAAACACCACAAGCATTGCTCAAATTGATGAAAATTTTCAGTTAAATACCCAAACCACAATGAGTCAAGAGTACTCAGATATGGCTGAAAATAATCAGCACAAATCTAATTCAAACACACAAAATTCAGTAGATCTTTGTACTGAAAAACAACAAAATATAGTAAACACAATGAGTCAAGAGTACTCAGATATGGTTGAAAATAATCAGCATAAATCTTGTTCAAACACACAAAATTCAGTGGAGTTTTTTACTGAAAAACACCAAAATACAATAACAAATGAAGATAATAACAACAGTCCTCAAACCACAAATAATATACAAACAGAATCAAGAGCAAATCAGCAACAAGTTGGTTCAGATAGCCAAATGAATATGCTGAATACTGATCAAAATCAATTAGATAACTATCAAATAGAAAATAATTCAGATACTAGAGTTGACAGTAACCAGTGGGTTCTAGAAAAATAGATTTCAAAACCTCCAAATAAGCAAAAAAACAAGCTTATATGGGAGGAAATTAGTGAAACCTACATAACTTCACGAATTTATCTTGAGAATGACAAGGATTATCATGAGTCAAAATATCCCATGAGTAATCATGTATCCTATCATAGGATAAATAAGCAATAAAAACATTACCTAAAACAAATAACTATTCATGATGAATCAACATCCTTCAATGAATTAAGCTTCAAAAGACCCAAATTGGGTTGAAACAATGCAAAAAGAGATGAATGCTCTTTTAGAAAACAATACATGGACATTGGTTAATCTTCCAAAAGATAGGAAGTCTATAGGATCCAAATGGTTATATAAAATTAAGTATAAGCCAGATGGTCAAATAGAAAGGCATACACACAAAAAGAAGGTTTTTATTTTTTTGAAATCTTTGCACCAGTGGTTAAGATGATAACTATAAAAACAATCATAGCCATAGCAACCATAAAAGGTTCGAATTTATACTAATTAGATGTTAATAATGCTTTTCTTCATGGAGAATTGCATGAAAAAGTATACTTAAGACCACCACAAGGCCTTCTAAAAGAAGGAGATAAAAGAGTACGTAAACTCAATAAATTCTTATATGGCTTAAAACAAGTCTCAATGAACTGGTTTGAGAAACTAAGAGAAGTACTCTTAGAGATTGGCTTCACTCAAGCAAAGTCAGATTACTCTCTATTTATAAGAGAGAGAGATCATAACATATTATATCTCATAGTTTATATAGATGATGTAATAATTACATGAAGTAATGAACTAGAAATTGGAATAATTAAAATCCAATTAGAAAATCAATTCAAACTAAAAGATTTAGAGAGATTAAATTACTTCTTAGGTATTGAAGTTTCATATTCCAACAAGGAATATATCTCTCACAAAAGAAGTATGCCTTAGGTATCCTAGAGGAGTGTGGTCTCTCTGGAGCAAAACCTTCCAAAATACCAATGGAGAGGCATATAGACTTTAAAAAGGATAAATCACCATATATTGAAGATCCCACGTTTTATAGAAGGATAGTGGGAAAACTCATCTATTTAAACATCACTAGACCAGATTTGAATTTTCCAGTTAACTGGCTGAGTCAATTCATGCAAAAACCAAGAGATATTCATCCTCAAGTATTATTCAAACTGATCAGATACATCAAAAATGCACCTGGCTAGGTGCTCATATATGATAAAATTGAAAATATGGTCATACAAGGCTATTGTGATTTGTGATGTTGATTGGGCATCATGCCAAATCAGTAGAAAGTCCTTGACAGGGTTTTGCATAAGGTTAGGAGATTCATTAATCTTATGGAGAGCAATAACTCAAACTACATGTGAAATAATATGGATTCATTAATTAATGGATGAATTGAAAATTAGAATAAAAAAACCAACTGTGATTTTTTGTGATAATAAATCAGTTATATATTTGGCTAACAATCCAGTTTTCCATAAGAAAAATGATAAACCAAGGAAAAATTCTTATAAAACAAGCAGGGATAAGCTTCAACTTGCAGATTTCCTAACTAAAGCTCTTGGTGAAAAAGAAATTAACACTTCCCTGCCAAGCTTGGAATAATTAACATATATTCCAAGGCTTGAGGGGGAGTAAAGGAATTAGTTTATTTAACTAATACTGAAAATTGGAAACACTGTAAATGGATATAAATAGAATTTATAATAGTTTATAACTGTTTAATAATTATGTTTGAAATTTAACTATGCTGGCAAAATGATCGATCAAGACTCGTGAAACACTTAACAAAGAAGTTGAAGGTCTTCATTGCAATAGTTTCAATAAAAACTATTTAAAATTATTGGGCCAATTCCGTTGGGCTGCACACAGATGAGCCACAATAATTAAATGTTTTAATTCAGTTGTAAAATTTGTGTATAAAATAAATCTGTACTAACAGTTAAAATTAATTGAATAAAACTAATCATACTATTAATCATTTCTTGTTTTAACGGTAACAAGAGGGCAATTAACACCGTTGCCCTAGTTCTTCCCTCTTTCTTTCTATCTTCCTCTGCCACACAAGCTAATCTTCGACGACTCTCCGACGGCAGTTGTCTTCTAAGTTCTACCCACACTAGTTTTATCACAGGACACATCTATAACATCCAATGGTCGAAACACCAACGACGTAAATAGCACATTGAAGTACGGCGCACATGAAGCTTGTCCTTTTTTAAATTAAAAAAAAATATATATATATTAAATCTAAAACATGAACTTATTGTAAAAAATGGATGATTTATTGATTTAATGTGTAATTTAATTGGAAATCACAATGGATGAAATTGGAAAATACATAGAAACTTATTGGACTTGAAGAATGATAACTTAAATGGAATGATGTAATTGATATATATATCGTGTGCAATATCCTTATTTACGCTATCTGCGTCGTATGGAATCTGACCTTATCAACATGATTGAATGACAACCATCCCTACTTAATTAGTTATTGAAGACATGTTTATGTAATATACGTTGGATATTAGATTGTTTTAGGTAAGTAGTTGTAGGAATGTGTGTCAGTGTAGAATAGATAGTAGTTGTGGAAGTCTACGAATGTAGTGTCGAACTGTCTTGTCATGACAGTTTTTTTTCTTCCAAAAATCTTTAATGCAAACGTATTCCAATTGCAGAGTAAAACGTACTTTAAGAATAAAAAGATAACCGGACCTCATTCCAAGAATAAAAAAAACACAACTCAGACAGAAACACTTACCTTGTAGACGAATAAAGCATATAGATTGCAAAGAAATGGATAAAAATGGATGAAATGGAAGGAAAAAGTAGATATATACGTGAGATTTGGATGAAGATATGTCGCACACAATTTTTTTGGTGATGTTAGACATGGTGAATAATAGACGTATGATGGGGGGCCATACAGAACATTTAATAGATAAGTTTAGTCAAGTATTTATTAGGAGACAATAAGAAAATGAGTTAATCAAAATTTAATAAAAAAAATAAAAAATACTATTTCAATTAAAAATTAAACATTGTTTTACACAACAAATAAACCAGGGTCACTAAACTTAACCAATACATTTCGAGATCTGCAGCACGTGTCGTACGCTGGATAGGGAAAACCGTCTAACGGAATAAAGGCCTTCGGATGTCAGATGGACGGCTGAGATTTGACGCGTTGCATTTATCACAATTAAAGATATTGCGTCTGATAATTTTCCTATATATATAAGGTGCACTTCATATGTTCCGTACTTTGAATGCACTACCGTGCATTATCAAATTGTATCCATTAGTATTTAATTCAATGACTAAAATAATGTACTGCACAAAACACAAATACATGTACGACGCAAAATAATATACTACATCTTCACTAACACATGTACGACGCAAAGTCGATCTAATGAACATGATCAACTTGCCACATATAGCATTCGCATTGCACGACGCATCTGAATACTATTGTATATATATACTATATAGAACCCCCTTCTTATAGGGTATAGTAATACATATGGTAAAAAACGATATTACATCCACATCATTGATTGTTATCAATTATTTTTTATGGTTGGTACTTAAAATTATCAATCTTGAAAATCCAGTTTGACATGCATCATTGTTTTTTTTTAGTTATTTGACGTTGAATGTTGTCTTTATCGACCTTGGCTTTCTTTCGAACAAACATATGTTCTTTGATGCAAGTCTGATTTAATTGTTACTGATTTCATTAAATTTTTAACTAAATCTGATACTTCCGACGTAAAAATAATAAAATGTTTCGACGTCTACACTATATAAATTAAAAATACATTGTTTGGCGGAACATACGTGACGTATGTTTGCCAAAAATAAAGCTGCTTATTTTTTGGACATGTTAAATTGTTTGTCGTGGATTTTCGTCACTAAAATTCAAAATTTTATGATGGCTTTCTTTCGTTGCGGATTAGTCACTAAATTTTTTTTAGAACGATCATCTCGCTCACACCTTTTTGTGGTGGTTGACAATTATTAGCGGTGGTTTTCCGCTATCAAAACGACAGAATTGTTCGTGGGGGAATTTTGTCACGAAAAATCCATCATACAATGTCATGTTTTTGTAGTGCAAGTATAGTTGGAAAAGTTTGACCTTGAAATGAAATTGTTAGTTTTGTCTATGTTTCTTTGCATGTGATGGAATGAGAGTTGTGAGAGATCATGATGATGTAAAAGGAAGAAGATAATTAATAAATCGACGACAATTATTGAAGTTAGGTTTGTTTAAAGTTATACATGCTTAAAGGTCTGACTTATCATTAGGTCCTAATCGAAATGTGGATAGAGTTAGCGACATAGGATCTATGACTGACCCTTTGTGTTGAAAAATGTTGTAGTTCCATATCCTCTTATGTTTGCGATTCATTTGTCAGCTCCTGTCGTGTAATAATGCATGTAAGTAGATTCTTTCATTTGAAGTTAATTAAGGTGAGTAATTATTAGTATGTCAATGTCAAAATACTTCAATATGTTACAAGACTGTCGTCTCCAACATTTACCATCTTCTATAAATTACAAAAAAACAATCTTTCCATCTACAACCTACTCCAAAATATCAATTCCTTCAATCATCATAATATTCCACCACACTCAAGATTTAACAATCGAAAAATGACGACACATACTATTAATTTCAATTCTAAGAATATAGGACGTCAGAATATCCACTAGATATTAACTTTAGTACAATGACATTCATCATTCACTTCTTCAATAGCTAAAGTACATCAACTTCAATCGGACGGCCTATACATATGAATAATAATTACTTCATATATTTTTGCAGGAATTTTCGATGGAAATCATTCCTAATTGTATCGTTAATGAAACGTTTAGGAGCTTTAGCTTCACCACGAGTTTGATTTTTAAAAACAACGTCATCATCCCACCTGCATAGGTAGTAACAAACAACATCATGAGTTTTCTATAATACAACATTTGTGATCTAATTGAATTGTTAATACAATGCACAATTTCACCTTCTTTTAACATTGAAGGAAGCATTGGCGCTGTTCATCAAGGGATTACCGCGCAGTAACTCTGCCTCCTTCGTTTTCAGTTGTTCCTCCTGCTCTAGTCTCTCCTTTAAAAGACATGTATATGAACAAAAACTTAAGCCAAAAAAAAATTGTAGTTTTATACAATATATGACTTCATTGCTTCAAATCCACAAGATATTGATTGTTAACTGTTAAGTTTTTTTATTTTCAATTAATTAGTAAAATAAATAACTAATATCATTTTGACTGTTTTTTTAAATGAATAATTCAAATTAACCTCTGCATGATTATTGGTTACTACTGAATATTGCCAACGAATAAAAATTGTAATAAGTTTATATTACATGTATAACTAAGAAGTAAAACACAAATAACTGATATTTTTTAAAGGTATTTATTTCTTAATCCCTCTACTAAGTAACTGAGCATCTCAGATAAGTGCTTTTAACATTTTTACTTTCAATTAGGGTAGGTTCGGAAAATGAATAAGCATAATCTAAAGGAAGAGATCAGATGGAGATTATCAAGGACACTATCTCAGTTTTGAAGGTGAAGTCATCCTATAATATTGACGTATTTTTGGAGGTCACAACGGGTTGGGAAAACTATTACTAAAAGGTTCATGCTACCAGTGTCATAACAAACTAACTGTTATCTTTCCTTTTTAATTGCAGTATTAAACAAAGTCCACTTCAATTTCTAACGAAAATTTACCTTAAAAAAAAGAGAGTAGATGACCTTAGTAATATTTTTGTTATTTTTTATTGAATTTCACTTAAATCCATCAAATCTAATTACAAAAGCAAGCCAGGAAATACTCGCGTTTTTATTAAATAAAGGAAACCCTTTCTAGAAAGGTAAAAATCTGAGTGAAATACCAAAGCCCACAGCTCACTTATTTTAACTACTATGCATAATTCATATTATAGGAAACCAACATCCCGAGAAAGCACATTTAGTTATCTTTTAATGACTGACGTGCTAAATAGAAAATCATAGATAGGAACCATCTTATCTCCCTAATGGTCCAATCTATTCGATATATCTTTATTTTGTAATTCAGGAAAAAATTAAACTTCATAAAAAAAATTAAACTTTATAAAAAAAAGTAAATTCAACGTAGGTTTTATCACTTTTATGTACCTTCCGAAATTTCTCTTCTGCTCGTTCTTTCCTAATCCGTTCAATTTCTGCCATTAAAACTTCTGCATCATCCTCATCGTCGTCACTAGCCACAAAAACATAATAATATGTCAAACTAGTAACATCCACATGATAAAAAAAGTATAAAAAAAACGTATATGTTGCAGAGGCAATACATGAGTGGTAGAATTAAACTTCTATATAGTGGATAGCGGTGTAACGGTTGCTATCAGAGCTATAGCTATTATATCGAATCTATAGCGTTTTATTTATTTTGTCATATTCTACTTATTATTTAATAATCAATCCATGTAAATTAAACATCTTAAAAATAAAAATATATAATATGGAACATGAAACATGAAACATTAGGAAAATAAGTTTACTTCCAAAATAATAAAAAGTTCTGGTCGCATTACAGCAGCTCGTCGGAGGTCACCGGAGAGGAAGGGAGCTCGTCTGAAGGTTGCTGAGAAGACATCCAGTAGCTGGAGAGAGAGCTGTGGGGGAAAAATCCCGTTAGGGGAACCCAAGCTCATTGAAATAATTTTATTCGGGCAGATCCGGGTGAGGATCCACCCAAGATCCAACTAAGGCATAACGCTGGCCAGAGGCTTCTATGTCCTGTCACGCCGCTACAGCAGTGCAAACCGCTTTAACGGCGCTATTTAGAAGTACGAGTAGAACAACCCAATTCATTCTTGACAAGAAACTTAGCACCTGGGCAAATATTGATCATTAAAATGGGGCTCTAATAACTCTATACAAACTCAGCAAGAAGGATTACGGTTTGATCTTTCATGGTAGCATCTAATGAGAGGGATGTGACTGCTCAAAATCATATAATAGTAACAACAATATGTCATGGGCATTTACTTCGTCGCTTATGCCAACGATCATATATTATTGACTGTACATAATATAAGGGAACAATTGCTAGTTTGCTACCATGATCATAATTATCATCGGTGATATCAGAATTATCATTCGCAATAATCATAGGACACGGACAATGAAAGCCTAGAAGAAGCTAAAGTTCAAAAAGGAATTTCTATTATTCGAAACTCAAACCTAAAATAAATTAAATTAAATCAGCTTTATATTATTTTAACTTTGTTGGATTTAGGATCATGTCACATATCCATAGTTCAAAAAAGCAAAAAGCACCTCTATTTTTCAGGAGGCATTTTTTTTGCTTTGGGTGCTTAAACGACAGGGATATTTTCGTAAATACCTGAAAATATATATAAAACCTATAATAAAATTAAAAGTACATACAAAACTTATAATCAAATTAAAAATACAAATTAACCTATAAAGCACATGTATAATAGAAAATAATATACTAAAAAAATCTGATACCTTTTTCACACACATAATGTGTTCAATTTCATCAGGTATATAAAATTTGTGTAGACTATTGATATAATTTACCATTTTATCCTAATAAAAAATATGAATACCTATCATCTTCGGATTGTGGATCAATGTCAGAATCATCAGCATCTATATTTCTTGGTATAAGGCGATCGTCAGGTTCCCTCTTTAACCCTGTGACAGTGATGAAATTCATCATTAACTATTAAAATTCAAACAGATAATTTTTTCACTGTTTATGAATTTTTTTTTTAAAAAAATAACCAATTCCTCACCATCTAAGAGTAATTGCCCACTTCCTGACCCCTTCCTCCGGTCTCTATCCTCTAAACAAAGAAAAAGAAAAGTATCACTGACCATATTTTCATGTTGTGATTGGCCATCAGTGCGGTTTATGTTGTACGCAACACTAGTATCAGTCAAGGTGATATATAAGTGGGTGATATATATGTATGTATAATCTATTCATTAACTGTTATAAGAGGTGAATCTTATAATTATCTTGACAAATATATTTATTATTTCTTCCAAGAAAATGTTTTCGTTCATTATTTCAACCACAAAAGCTGAAAGAGTAAAAAGCATACCAGCATAGGATCTGTCTTTAGAGGAAAAATGTCTCCTCTCACGTTCTTCTAATTCCTCAAGAAGATTTCTCTTCTGCAATTCCTCTTGGGTATCTTGCCCTTCCCTCCTGAATTAAAATTCCAATCAACCAATTTTCAAAACTTAATAAAAATGAAAGCCCTAAAATTTTGTATTCCAGCCTTAAAAATTGAACCCCCTTTCAAACAATCGACAGAAAAAAAATCATAAACAATCAATAATCTATCACCTTGGCTTAAGAGTGGTGTGCGCAGCAAGATCTCTTGAAGAATACTTTCCAGATGGGCCAAAGATTCTCGTTCCACCCTGTTCTTGCCCACCCTTGGCAGGCGCCCATGTTGGCCTAGCAGCTGTCGTCATCTTCGATCACCTCCTTCGAACACCAACAGAGAAGATCAATCGCCTTGGCTATTGCTGCAATCGCCAAGAAACGAGGAAGTTCGCAAAAGTAAACCCTAGAAAACGAATTACTATCGAATGTGGATGTGGTGGTATTGAGATAACGAATAGGGTGAAATTAGATGTATAAGTGAAATAATGATGACGGTAGTCTCTGTCGTATGTCAAGCTTAATACTATTGCTGTAGCACATCAGCAAACTTTTAATGAGGTTGTACGAATTTCTATAAAAGGTTAACCAAATTTTGCTTTTAATGATGACATTCTAACAAAATATATATATATATATATACATAGCCTATGACATACTACAGGAAATACAAATACAGAAAATGTAAAAATATTGTCTATCTCTTATACAGCTATGACTCTGACTAACTGGCTAAGGACTGAAGTCTCAAAAGGTTAGACTTCCATGAGCGTATATCTTGTTTTTCAATTTGTGAAAGATTGTGTTTCTTATAGGATGTAGAATCATAAGCAATGTTCACATCTTTTATAATTTCACCCAGTATTATGTGAACCTTAGTATTATGTGAACCTTATAGGATGTGATATACTTAAGGTTATAAGTTATAAGACCTTAAGATCCTCACCCAGTGTCGTACTTAGATAAGTTATAAGTAGAGTTGCAACAAAAGTTCGATATTCGACGAACTATTATCGAACCCGAACTTTGAAATAAATTCGTTTACGAAACGAACTCAAACCTTGGTTGAGGTTCGACGAACGATTCAGTTCGTTTAACATTTTTATTATATTTTATTATTTTATATTTATATTATAAACTTATATTATATAATTTTTTATTATAAATTTATATTATATATTTCATAATTTGTGTATATTTTTGTAATTTTTTGTTGGTTTTTAATCAATAAAAAGAAAAGATAACTAAGGATTGACTCAACAAAAGAAAATAGACTATAAACAATATTTTTTTTATTGTTTATTTTTTAAAGATGGTCAGATGTACTTGTTTATTTTTATAATGATATAAAAAAACAGTATTCGGAATAGTTCGATTCGGTTTCGAGTTCGGATTCGGTTAGGTTCAATTATTAAACGAATCGAACCAAATATTTAGGTATTTGATTCGATAGGCTCGAGTTGCAACGCTAGTTATAAGTGCATAAGACAATTGAAGTGTTTGGATGTCAAATGTGGGGTGTGGATATTTTTGAAGCATAACGACGTAAATAATGATGGTATACCTGAATATATATTTTTTTTAAATATTAACAATATTTTTGTTTTACAGGGACGGGCCGCCCCGTTTTTGCCCCGGTGATCGGGTCGGGTCCGGAGCATGAAACGAGGTAGGAGGTTCATGAGCCTGACTTGCCCCGTTCTCACCCTTAGGTTCGTTTGGCCGTTTGGGGTTATTTATGTAAATTCAATTCCACATAGATTCGTGAGAAAGAACTAAAAAGGAAGGGATAAAAAAAGATTAAAGGGTTCCCGGCGGGGAATTGGATTTAGATTGATTAAGCCATAGAGGTATCTGGCGCCATGGGAAACGTCCAATCGCCCCCCAGCGATCCAAGGTTTCCGACGGCAAGAAGGTTATATATATATCATCTCTTACTTTCACTATCCTCAGTGGTGAAAACTGAAAGTTAAACATAGTTCAATTTCTCGTTTCTTAATATTCTTATTCTCATTTAGGGCGTTTACGAAGCAGGAACTCGACGATCTTAGATCTCTGTTTGGATCCCTCGCATCACAGTCACGAAGCAATTCCAAATTTATCTCCCAATCCGTATTCCAAGTAATCATCAGTCATTTCTAAGCTGTCCTCTATCGCCAGCCAGGCATTCGCCGCACTGTTTTTTGATCTCTTCGTCTTAAATGTTTCTGTGATCGAAGGATTATTTTGGGATCCGTGGAGTTTTAGGAGATCGGATGTTCGATTTGGTTACAAACGAGCGGAAGGATGGGATGCTCACATTTGAAGATCTCGTCATTGCCAAAGTAAGTGCCCTTTCCTCTCACTAATCTTACATACTTTTTTTAATGTTGGATTAGAAGAATAAGAAGAAATTCAAAGAAAACATGAAGCTGTTGAGAGCTATGAACATGTGGTCAGTAGTCATTGCTCATCTACTTAAAGTCTTTTTTATAAACCTTATATAAAAAATTAACAATAATAAATTCAGAAAGTTGTAATATCATATGTAAACTACATTACTACAAAGTACAACAAACAAAATAATTCAACATCCAAGTATTTTTTCAGTAGATGAACGAGTAGAAAAAGAAAATGACTATGGATCCCTAACATAGTAGGACGGAGCTCCATGGCTTATTTTTATGGTTGCTTACTCACATATAAAAAACATCCTTAAATCGATTAACTATGACCTTTACATGCTCACAAATATTGTGATATGTAGGGGATATATGAAAAAGGTAGCAGAGAGGAAATCGAAGAATATATTTATCAGTTGTGCAATGTTACAGCTGATGGCATATTAACAAGGTAACTATTTTCACATTTTTGTCACAACATCTTAAATTTTAGTAAAAACGTCGAATTATGATTTCCCCAAGTGTTTACGAATTACGATTTACGAACAATCCTGAATTCCTGATAGTCTGTTATTTTCTTAGTGAACAATTGTGAAATAATGGCTTTTTTGTTTTTGTGTCATTGCATTTTTAGTTTCAAACATGTTATTGATTGATTATTGGATCATTCCTTGCAATTCTATAATATCATTTATTTGCAAAATGCTAACAGTATGTCATGTATGATTCAGTTTTAAAAATTTGACATCACAGATCGGATCTACAAATTATTTTGGCATCAATGATGGAAACTATTTTTGCATCAGATAGGGCTGAATCATGTTTAGGGTCAGATGATGTAAACCTAGACATATTTCTCGATACTGCAACATTTGAAAATGAATTAGATGGAAGCTCCAAAATCTTGACTTTTGTTGAATTTAAAAAATGGTGCGGTCTTGTTCCATCTGTTAGGAAGTTCCTTGGAAGCTTACTGATGCCATCAGGTCTAGGTCTTTTTTCTTCTTTTAAATTTCATCTTTTATGGACCATCAAACATCTTTAAGTTTATTGCTTATGATTTTGAGTGTTTGTTTCTACTTTTTGTGGTAATGCAGGTAGACTGGATTTCCATGTGCCCCGGTTACAATATCCAGAAGCACTAAGTTCAAACATGCTCACCTTAAAGAAAGAATTTGCTTGGCACATAGGGGGTGCACTTTCCCAACATGAGGTGGAGGAATGGAAACTTTTATATCATAGTGCAGTTCATGGTTTAAGTTTCAACACTTTCCTGGCCAGCTTATTGTAAGTAATCACGTTATTTTAGTTGATTCTAGATATATTTGGTTGCAATAAAAAAAAAAATGATATCATGATCAATGGAGTTTATGTTAGTGTGGTGTGCTGCCATAATTCCACAAACCATCTTTTCTGTTAGACTCGTAATTCCTTAAAATATTCATTCTTGTTTATCCAAAGGAACAGAGATGGACCAACATTGCTGGTTATCAAGGACAAAGAAGATTGTATATATGGAGGTTATGCCTCTCAACCTTGGGATAAACATAGTACCTTCTATGGGGATATGAAATCCTTCATGTTCAGTCTATATCCAAAGGCATCGATATTTAGGCCTACTGGGAAAAACAGTAATATTCAATGGGTAAGTCTTGTAATTTAAACACACTTTTCTTCACCGTTAATTTTGTTGATCAGTTTCTTGTTTGGGCAGTGTGCAGTAAATTTCAGCTCTGACAGCATCCCTAACGGCATTGGTTTTGGAGGGAAATCCAACCACCTAGGCCTTTTCATTTCAGCAAGTTTAGAGGAGGGTCATACCTATACTTGCACCACATTTGATAGTCCCTGTCTTTCCAAAACAAACAGAATTCAACCTGAAGTGATTGAGTGCTGGGGCATAGTGACTAAAACAGGCTCACAAGATGGTCCATCTGATGGAGTTAAAGGTACAGTCTTGGAGAGATTTAAAGAAGATCGCAATATGCTTAACATGGTCGGACTTGCAAATTCTAGTGAGTAGGTGAATGGCTTGGCTTAACGGGAACAATTATTTTCCTCCATGTAATATATCTTGGGGGACCATTATTTCTACAGGTCTCGTTATAATTCGCTGACATGGCATTATGGTATTAAACTACTAATGTATGTTGCAATGATTAGTGCTGTAACTTGTAACTGTAAGATATATTTTTATTCCATTTACTATAATATAACACATTAATACTGTAATATAACACTGATATTAACACCACTAGATACTGTTCCACGATGTCCGTACACTAGGGTATTTGATTAATGACACTAAAGAATATTAGTGGCTCAAGGTAGCTAATATAACAATTTATTGTTGTGATCGACGAACAATTTTCAGGTGAGTCCTTAGTTAAGCCCAAAAACACCTACAAAATTTTGACCGTCCATCCATTTCATCTGAATTTTTTTCCCTACATCTTACACTAATCCAAGGTTCACAGTAATTGGCCAAAGGTCTAGTACTAGTCAATGGTGGTCCCAAGAATTTTACGTAGATGACAATCCCCAAGGTGTTGGTTTCAACGATTAGGTTCTTGACTACATTGGAATTCAAGGAGTACGTCGGCAGTTGACCCATCATTATTCATTCTTCGCCAGAAACTACTTGTTCGTTTACGTAGGTGGCATTGTAGTTGTCGACTCCGATGAAGAGAAGTTTTAAAGGTTTGATTAAGAAATTGGCAAAGAAATTCTCAATGTGTGATTTGGGGAAATTGAAAAAAAATGTGAGCAGGCTAGTTGCTTACTTCAAATTAAAGACTAGTTCTTTAATCTAAAAATTAAAATTTATTTATTTATTTATTTATTTAATTAAAATAAAATAATTATTAATTAAAAAAAAGTAACAATCAGATTTTCTATAAGTGTGATGATATGACTCAAGATCGATTACAAGATAAACACACACGACTTGATGATCGGATGTGCCTCAGATCCAAGATCGAAGGGATCTTGGGTGTCCAAGGCTAGTGCGGCGGGATCAATCCCTGATATCAAGTCTTAGCCCGGATCACTTATTTGTTGTTAAGCAAAAGTAATAGGGAGCTCGATGCGGCTAGATGACGAAGAGCGCGACGGATTTGGAGGTGTTGCGATTACGGCGAGATACTCAACAGAATGTTGGAGGCGGCTGTGACTAGGGTAGATGTGATGGGTGATTTGTTGGAACATTAATTTCATAAAAATATCCTCAATGAAACTATTACAATTTATACTACTTTGATACTTGCAATATTTAATGTTCCCCCTAGAGTCTTTTATGCAATTATTTAAAATAAAACAGGTTCCCCCTAACTTGGTTTAGCCCTCCATGGTCGAGCCCATTTCATAATCATCACACTAAGCCGGTTTGCGCCTAAACCGCTTGGATTTAGCCCGGTCCTCACCCGGTTCATTAGCCTTCAACGAACTTCGATCGAAGTTCTTCCCCTTCTCAGAAATTAGGGCAGCGCTCTCCTCGGCGACGGATTTCAGAATCCCGGCGACGTCATCTGCGATCTGGTCGTAGTCGATAGCTACTGTATCATCACCCCCTCCTTCAATGCTGACCTTGTCCTCAAGGTTTAGAGCAGGAAAAGCTGCTTGTAGCGCTGCCCGGTCTTCCCACGATGAGTCCTCTGGTAAGGCTCCATTCCATTGTATCAATAACTGCTTTAATTTACTGTTTTCTTTCCTTTCCAGACCTCACGCTCATCAATTATAGCCATAGGGTATATTATTGGCTGATTTTCTCTTGTTTACAGTGGCTCCCTATTTTCTGTATTTTCAGGAATTGGTCCTTGAAATTGCTTCAATCTGGATGCATGGAAGGTACTATGGATTTTGCTGCTTTCTGGAAATTTCAATATGTAAGCTACTTCGCTGATTTTTCTTTCGATTTGGTATGGACCGAAATATTTTTGGCTTAATTTATTGTGTAGCCTTGTTGTAACAGATTTTTGTCGATAGGGTTGTAATTTGACTAACACCCAAGCTCCTTCTTCAAATGAAATCTCCGACCTTTTCTTATCTGCTTGGATTTTCATCCTCCCCTGCGCTTTTAGTAAATTCTGTTTTATGATTTTAAGAGTATCCTCTCTAAGTTGAAGTGATAGATCTACTGCCTCGATAGTTGATTGCCCTGAACTGTAAGGAGGTATCTCAGTTGCTTCCTTCCCATACAAAGCTTTAAATGGAGTCATACACAATGAAGAGTGGTAACTGGAATTATTCCACAATTCTGCCCAAGGTAATACCTTAAGCCACTTCTTTGGATCTTCATGACAAAATGACCTTAGATACATTTCTAAGGTTTTATTGACTACCTCAGTCTGACCATCTGTTTCCGGATGGTAGGAAAATGAGTGGAGTAATTTAGTTCCACTTAATTTATGTAATTCCTTCCAAAATCTAGAAGTAAATACCTTATCTCTGTCAGATACGATAGATGATGGAATTCCATGTAATTTTATGATATCCTTCGCAAAAACCTCAGCTACCATGACAGCATTAAAATTTGGTGAAAGTGGGCTAAAATGGGCATATTTTGACAGTCTATCAACGACCACCATGATGACTGTTTTACCTTCTACTTTGGGCAGCTCTGTTATAAAGTCCATTGTAATGTCTTTCTAGGTTTCAGAAGGAACAAGAAGAGGCATAAGTAACCCTGCTGGTTTCTTGTTAGAAGGCTTCATTTGTTGACATATTAAGCATTCTTTAATATAATCGATAATGCTTTTATTCATCTTTGGCCAAAAGAAGAGTTGAGAAATTCTTACTTTTGTTTTCAATATTCCAGCATGACCCCCAATTGGAGAATTGTGATACTCCCATAGAATTTTGGGAATTAGGGTAGACTCCTCATGCACATAATATCTCCCTTTATAGAACAATATCCCTTCTCTGATATGGAAGCTTCTGTGGTCCTGACCCTCTTCATAGCATTTTTTTACTAATTCTTGAATTTTTGGACAGTTTGATGATTCTCTTCTTAGTTCATCCAATAATGAATTTACCTGCACAAATAAGGATAATAATGATCCTGGACCACCTGTTGAATTGATGGAATATATAACTTGTTCTTCATTTTCTTCAAACGATCTAGATAAAGCATCGGCTACCACATTATCCTTCCCTGGCTTGTATATAATAGAAAAATCAAACCCAAGTAACTTACATAAAAAAATCTGTTGTTCCGGTGTTTGTATAGTTTGAGTTAGGAGATTCTTAAGACTCTTATGATCAGTCTTAATGATGAAGTGAGAACCTAACAAGTAGTGTCTCCATATTCCCACGGCTTGTGTAATGGCATATATCTCTTTTACATAAATAGATGCCGCTGCCATTCTTCCAGAAATTTTACAACTAAAAAATGAAATAGGGTGAGATTCTTGAGCTAGGACAGCCCCTACCCCAGTGCTGCATGCGTCAGTCTCTACTACAAATTGCTTCTTAAAGTCTGGAAAGACTAGAACTGGAGCTGAAACCATGTCTGCCTTTAATTTCTCGAAACTGGAAGTAGCTAAATCATTCCATTTAAAAGCATCCTTTCTTAACAAGTCAGTCATAGGAGATGCTATCTGTGCATAGCCTCTTATAAATCTTCTATAATACCCTATTAAGCCTAAGAAACCTCTCAACATCTTTATTGTCTTAGGTACCACCCAATCTACCATTGCTCTAATTTTTTCAAGATCCGGATGGACACCATCTGCCTTGATTATGTGACCTAAGAAACTCATTGAAGTCTGGCCAAACGAGCACTTTGAGAGCTTTGCTAGTAACTTGTTGTCTCTTAGTGTATCAAATACTAGCCTCAAATGTGATTGATGGTCTTTTAGGGATGCACTGTACACAAGGATATCGTCAAAGAATATAATCGCAAACTTTCTCAAAAACTTGCTAAATACCGAGTTCATAACAGATTGAAAAGTGGCAGGCGCATTTGTGAGCCCAAAAGGCATCACCATAAACTCAAAATGACCCTGATGTGTTCTGAATGCTGTTTTTTCTGTATGAGGTGGATGAAATCTGATTTGATGGAACCCGGACTTCAGATCAAGTTTAGAAAAAATAACTGACCCTTTTAATTCCCCAAGTAGCTAGTCAACAGTAGGAATTGAGAATTTATCTTTAATTGTTAATGCATTCATAGCCCTATAATCCACACAAAGTCTGTAGCTCCCATCTTTCTTTTTAACTAATAACACTGGAGAGGAATATGGGCTTGTGCTTGGCTTAATTATTTGCTGTTTCAACATTTCAGATACGAGTTTCTCAATTTCTGATTTTTGAAATTGAGGGTATCGGTAAGGTTTTACATTCACAGGCTTGCTGTTTGGTTCCAAGTGAATATAATAGTCCATCTCTCTTTGTGGTGGCAATTCCACAGGTGATTCTAATATTTCTGTGTATTCCTGAATTATTTCTATTATTTCAGCATTTCCAGAATTTAGAGAGGGTAACTCCTGATTTACTTCTATTTTATCAATATAGCATAAGTATGCTTCTTGAGTAGAAGCTACTAGACACTTTAATTGACCCTTGGTTAAAGGATCCTCCGTGATCCATGGACAACCCAGCCATACAATTTCAGATCCACTAGCTTTAAATTTCATTTGCATCCTCACAAAATCAAATGTTACCGGGCCTAGAGTTTTTAAGCCTTGAATCCCAATGACCATGTTCGAGCCAGTCATAGGTAATAGAAATATATCCATCTTTATGATGGTGCCCTGGATTTTTATTTCCACATTTTTGCATACTTTGTCGCAAATGAGTTTTTCCCCGCTGCCCGTGGAAACTTTAAATTAAATGATGACTTGGATGATCAATTTCAGATTTTCAGCAACATCAGTTTGCATAAAATTATGGGTAGATCCTGTATCTACCAAAATACTTATGTATTGTCCCTTTATATAACCTTCCAGCCTTATGGTATTAGGGTTTATGTGGCCCTCAAAGGCATTGAAGCTTATTTCTTTATTTTCAGGATCTATTATACTTATCTCTTGATTATGTTCTTCTTCTTCTTCTATTTCTTCAACCTCCCAAAAACAGGATTCATCAGCAGCAAGTCTAAATATTTTTCCTTTGCACTTATGACCCGGTATAAATTTATCATCACAGTTAAAACAAAGCCCTTTAGCAGTTTTTTCCTTTCTTTCAGCAGGTGTTAATCTTTTAAAAACAGGTGTAGAAATGTTGGTAGTGCTAGTTGCTGGATTTTTTACCTCAATATCTGATTTTGCTGAATAGGTATTGAAAAGCACGAATTTAGTAGTCTTTGGAGAATATGGTTTGTATGAATTGCCCTTAGAGCCTCCTTTTCTTGCCTCTAGCATTAGGGATAAATCAAAGGCTTCGTGAATATCCCTTGGTTTATCTCTCATTACCTCAGTTTGCAATTCCTCCTTTAAGCCCGATATGTACATTTCTAATATAAAATAGTCGGGTAGGCTCAACACCCTTGTACATAATTCTTCAAATAATTGTTGATAGTCAGCCACAGACCCTTCTTGGCATAGCTTGCTAAGCTTTCCTCCCGGAAGTGAGTAATGCCATGAAGTAAACTTTCTTATTACTGCATCTACGAAATTCTTCCAATTAGATAACATGTTGCTTGCTTCTAACCAAGCAAACCATTTCTTTGCAATACCATCCAGACGAAATGAAACTATCAGTAATTTCTGATCTTCTGGTATTTTATTGAATATAAAATATCTTTTAACAGAGAAAAGCCATCCTTCTGCATTAGAGCCATCGAACCTCGGCATATTAACCTTGATGTGTTTTTCCGGTGTATACGAGTCATCTTTAAGAATACAATTTGCATAAGCTGGATTATCTAAGTCCACCAGAGATTGGTGGAAAGGGCCTGATCTGTTTTCAGACAGATTTTTGTTCGGATCAGGTTGGTCTGGTCCTGTTTTCGCAATCGTATCACATATTTCTGCTAGCTGTTTTCCCAGTTCCAGAATATTTTTGTTCATGGCTATACGAAATTTACTCATCTCTTTTATTTGTGACATTTGTAGAGATTGTAAGCGTAAAAAATCAAGATTGTTTGCTAAATCCATTGTATTAGGCGACATTTGCAGAGATCTGAAATTAAGAGTTCAAAAAAAAATTTGAAAGCACCAATGATATGACTCAAGATCGATTACAAGATAAACACACACGACCTGATGATCGGATGTGCCTTAGATCCAAGATCGAAGGGATCTTGGGTGTCCAAGGCTAGTGCGGCGGGATCAATCCCTGATATCAAGTCTTAGCCCGGATCACTTATTTGCTGTTAAGCAAAGTAATAGGGAGCTCGATGCGGCTGGATGACGAAGAGCGCAACGGATTTGGAGGTGTTGCGATTACGGCGAGATACTCAACAGAATGTTGGAGGCGGCTGTGACTAGGGTAGATGTGATGGGTGATTTGTTGGAACATTAATTTCATAAAAATATCCTCAATGAAACTATTACAATTTATACTACTTTGATACTTGCAATATTTAACTACTTAGGGTCTTTTATGCAATTATTTAAAATAAAACAGGTTCCCCCCAACTTGGTTTAGCCCTCCATGGTCGAGCCCATTTCATAATCATCACACCAAGCCGGTTTGCGCCTAAACCGCTTGGATTTAGCCCGGTCCTCACCCGGTTCATTAGCCTTCAACGAACTTCGATTGAAGTTCTTCCCCTTCTCAGAAATTAGGGCAGCGCTCTCCTCGGCAACGGATTCCAGAATCCCGACGATGTCATCTGCGATCTGGTCGTAGTCGATAGCTACTGTATCATGTGATTGTTAGTTAGTTTTTAAATAATTGTTTATTAATCAATTATGAATGTATGTATTTTCAGTTGAATGTTTGGAATCTGGGTTCCCGATAAGGCTTGGTTAACCTTGACTCCCTCTAACCAAGAATTCAGAGATGGCCTGACGGTGTTTGTTGAATATGGTTTACGAAAATGTCATGGTTTGTATAAGGAAAGATGTTTATGATAGGGGACTGTTGGAGGAAGAGGCGTTGCTGAGAGATGTCCAACATCAACTGGAACAGAGTGGGAACAGGGACGTTGAGGAGGAGAGCGAAGATGACCGGATTCCAGCCACCGGCCGGCTAGTGAGGAAGAAAACCCTATTTGTGCGTTTAAAGGGGTTAATGTTACATTAGTTAATCGTGTTTTCAATTATTGTTATTTCAGTTGTTAAAATAGTTCGCAGGAACTATATAGTTAGTTAGTTCTTTTAAACATGTAACCCTATAAAAAGGAAACTCATTTGTTTAATTCAGTAATCAATATATTTTCTAAGTCTTAAAACAGATCTGGGTTGAAGAAACCCTAGTCTTGCTACTGTTTCATTAAATTCCAGCCGCCAACTTCATCCTATTAACCAACTCGATCTCCAAAATCACTCCATCATTGGTGCTTTCAAGCCCTCTCGCCTACTGGTTTCAGCTCATAGTCCGGGGATCATCTGAAGATCTTCAGAGGAAGGAGATTACATCCTGAAAAAAGGAATAAAAAAAGCAATTCAAAAGCAATTCAAAAGCATGTTCTCTGCTTAAGAGATCTCAATCATCCTTTACATCTAGTAAAAATTCTGTTATTAAATACAATAGCTTAAATTTTCAGATCACTGAACACTATTGGGGAGGAACTGAAGAAGGTTTTGTAAACCTATAAACCTACAAATAAACTCTTCAAAAGTTTGTTCTCTGCTTAAGAGATCCGGATCAGGAACGTAATTAATTATCTCTATCTTTACTTTTGTTCTTTTATTCAGTGATATATATAAAAAAAAAAATTATTTCAGCGTGATAACTTGAGAAAATGGTTGAATCCATGGATGTCTAACTCAAGAGACTACTGATCAAACAGGATACTGAAGCTGAGAGACTAAGGAACATGGAACAAACATTATTAAAGATGAGCGAGACACTATTGCTCATAAGTAATCCAGAGAGTCATGGACAGCAAAAACAAGAAATGAAATATAAATCAATTAGGACAGAGATACCTAAGTTTGATGGAGAGAATGCCCAAGGTTGGATTTATAAAGCAAAAAAATATATGAGATACCATAATATACCCAGGGGCGTATCCAGGATTCCCCGGCAGGGGGGGTAAGATTCGCCGAAGGCGAAAATTTTTTTTTGTACTAATTAAAAAACCTATGCAAATTTTGGCATGACCTATTCATATAATTGATTATAAAAACCTATAAAAAATCAATACATTCATATTCCATAATTAATATTCAATACATTAATTAATATTCAAATTAAAAATAAATACATTCATTTAATTAACAATAAAAATTTCAAATACATTTTACATTACTTCAATGTCCTACGACGATGACACATATTATTAAATATTTTTAAAATAACTTCGTTGTCAATAGTTTTAAAAATATCTTTCTCGATATATGTTACTAAACAATCATTCATCAAACTATCACCAAAGCGACTTCTGAGACGAGTTTTAACGATATGCATTGCTGAAAAACTACGTTCAACTGATGCAGTTGTAACTGGCAATATCAACGCTAATTTGATCAGTAAATAAACCAAAGGATAAACAATATCCATCTTACACTCTACCAATTTCTGTGTTAGACCACCAATACCCACGACATCATCAAAATCTTCATTAGACTGAACATCATGAATGTAATTCTGTAATTGATTATTCAGCATCATAAGTTGTAATGGTGAAAAATCAGCAGGATAGAATGAAGCAAAACTGTATATCGAAAGCCTCAAAAGAAGAATGTGGATCAAGACAATGGATACACAGTAGTAACTCTGTGTTAGTCTCAGTAAATCGATTATTAAGTTCCTGAATTTGTATATCGATCATATAGAAGAAACGATCAATCTTGTAATAGTGAAGACTTGTAATTTTTTCTATGTTTCTTCTTTTTCGGCCATAAGGTACATATATTTCATCCATTGATGACACTGTTATATCATTTTTTACACATAAAGAACAAATATTTGAAAGTAAATCTTCCCATCCATTATCTCGCAAATCTTGAAGTCTTTGCTTCGAAACTGTTACTAATCGCATTGCATTATTTATGTCTTGATCTTTTCTTTGCAATGCTTGAGACAAATCATCTGTAATTGCAAGAATTGCTTCCATCAAATTTAAATAGAAAATAAAATCAATTTGTTTCATGACATCTAACAATATTTCTGCGGAAGCACTTTGTTCTACAAGCTTGGCATCATCAGAAACAACTTCTAAAACCTCCATCACTGATGAAAACATAAGAATTAAACTGCATATTGTACCATAATGAGAACCCCATCTTGTGTCTCCAGCTCGCTTTATAGTTGTTTCTTGATTTTTTCCTTGTTCAGTATTTAACTCTTCCATATCCAATGCTTTTGCAATACTATCAACTTGTTTTTCTCGAAGGACATCTCGACGCTTGCAAGATGCTACAACAACATTAGTTATATTTGCAACTGTATTAAAAAAAGTCACAATCTTCTTATCACTTTTAGTAGCAGCAACAATTGTCAACTGTAATTGATGTGCAAAACAATGAACATAAAAAGCAGAATTATTTTCTTTAAGAATCAATGATTTTAAACCATTTATATCACCAGACATATTACTCACGCCGTCATATCCTTGACCTCGTAGATTGGTAATACTTAAATTATGTTTGCAGAATAAAGCATCAAGAGTCTTTTTTAGAATCAACACATTAGTTTCTGTCACATGAACAACTGTTAAATAACGCTCCATTACAAATCCCTTCTTGTCCACATATCGAATAACCACAGCCATTTGTTCTTTAATTGATATGTCTCTAGATTCATCAATCAATACGACAAATAAATCATGGTTGAGATCTTTTAGAATAAGTCTTGTAGTTTCAGCACTTGCAATAGCCATCAACTGACTTTGAATGAGTGGAGCTCTCATCAGATTATTTCTAGCTAGGAGCAGTGATCATTGCTTGTTTATAATTTTCATCTCTACTTGCAAATACTTCTAACAACTCCAAACAAATTTCTTTATTTAGAGATTCATTAGATTCGTTGTGCCCACGAAAAGGTAATCCTTGATTTAAAAAATAACGAATGGCATCTAATGAGGCTGTCAATCGCATACGATAATTGATATCTTCTGATATTGTCTGTTTCTATAAAATAGGTTATAACTGATGTTTTGCTTTCCTCATATTCTTATACTTTTCCCATGCCTTATTGTGAGAGCTATCAACAATTCCAACATGTTCAAGCAATTTATCAGGTTTTTTTCAATTTCGAAATCCAACTGTAACAAAAGTATCTCCGCCTGCCTTATCTCCTTCATATGGTTTAAAAAGGTAGCAACATAAACAAAAAGCTGAATCATCAGAAACACTATACTCTAACCATGTAGGATATGTATCAAACTAAGAACAGTTAAATCGACGACTAAATTTGCCAAACCAAGTTTGCGAAAATAAGTGTGTTTTTGGTTGACAAGGACCTTTTTGAATGTACTTCCTTCTAATATCATCAATCTCATTGATATTATACATTGACATCTTCTTTCTTAATGCTGGATCAGAAGGAAGATCATTGGAAGCTAATGGTTTAGGAATAATAGATAATCGTTTTCTTTTACTTGTTTCTGAAATATCTTCTTGTGGTTGTGGAGAAGGAGTTGTCTTTTTAAAATATTTTCCCATCTGTAAGACTGTAATTTAAGAAATAAGATTCACCTTAAATCTAAAAATACAATCTTACATTCTTAAATCGAACTATAAAATTATATAAGAAATAATGTATAAAATTATAAATCTATCAATTCTAAAAATAAAAAAAAGTAACAGAACCTTGTTACCTTGGTATTGAAAATCTTTTTAAGCTTCCGACAAAAAATGAACAAAATTGTTACCTTGTTACCTTGTGGATTTCTTCTAATTTTGGAAATGAACAAAAAATAATACCAAATTAGTCATGACGACCATACAAAAAAAATCAGTCATAGTTAGATTTTTCGGTACATACCTTTTCCTCCATTTTTCAGTTAGTCCTGATAATTTGGACTCTCTAAACGCAGCACTTCGAGATTTGCTTGATGGAATCCAGGTTAAATTCAAGTACTATCCAGTTTTCTTTCATCTATAATGATATTTTTATAGATATTAGAATGATATTTTTAACCAGATCCAATGATATTTTTTATCCTTCCATTCTTTTCAAATATTAGCTTCTTTATACACAACATTATTTTCGAGCAATAAAATTATTGTTCATTTGATCTTGATAAAATGGTTGATTGAAAATGACAATAATTTGACCTTTTATAGTGGTATGTAAATGAGAGGCTTATAATTTTGTCTGGGAATTAGAATAGTTATTTTCCTGGTCTCTGATGAATTTTATATCCCATCAGTCTTAATAGTTTTTTTATGGAGATAAATCTACAAAAGCTTATGGAGATAGTTCTACTGTATGTCTGTATCTGTAATTTGTTTCTGCATCCCAAAAAATATGAAGAAAAATAGTTAAAGCAAAGATAGCACGAACGACTTCTAGGAGGGATTTACTCAGTCGACATTGGATTCTTCTAGAGACTAAGAAATAGGGAAAAAATGATTATTTTCACAAAGGATCATCGACTCATCACCACTTATCAGTAAGCAAAAAAATTGATGTTACCTGCCGCGTTGGTAGTTTCTGCAGGGTTCTGCCGATGGTGGTGTCCTGTCGTCTGTCGAGCTCAACGGTGGTCGCCTGGTCGGAACGTAAAAGCTTCCTGAGATGATCGTGACTTGTGAGGTGGTCCGGTGGATGGGAGGAGGAGAGATTGGGGGAAATCGTGAGTTTTGGGGAGGGAGATTGGGGAAAAAATTTTATATAGTATATAAATATTGTGAAATTTATATATTAACCCTTAAAAAATATTAATATATTGTGAAAATTACACTTAACCCCCTATAAAAAATTTAATTACATATAGGTCCTCTAATATTTTCCAAATTTTAGGGGGGGCAATTGCCCTCCCTTGCCCCCCCTGGATACGCCACTGTAACATGGAAAATAACTATCCCACTGATGAGAAGAGGATTACAGTGGCTACATTTAACATGGAAGGAGAAGCTTTAGAGTGGCTTCTATGGGCTGATAATAATAATATACTTAAATCATGGTCAGATTTTCTTGATGATCTGGTGAAAAGGTTTGGGACTTCTGGGACTTCGACATATGAAATACCTGCTGGAAGACTGAGTAAACTGATACAGACTGGCTCTGTGAAGGAGTACCAACACCAATTTCAAGCCTTGTCTAACAAAGTAACTGATGTCTGAAATATATATATTTGTTCAAACTGACTGATGCAGATACAACCATCTGATCCAGCGTATAATCCCAGAGATTCACAGCTTATATTAACAAAATCATTCACATTTATCATCAAGAATTCCCAAATATTTGATGCATACAATTGAAATAGGAAACAACCATTTTTATTAAAAAAAAATACTATTACGCTATATTACTAAACTCTATTACTAAACTCAATGGGTTTTCTTAGTTCGTCAAACATTGTCCGAGTTTTGTCCATCCGACCTAGCTTACAAAGCATCCTCTGCTTGTTGAGACGACTACTGCAGGTTACATATGCTGAGAAAATGCTGCTCTGTTAATGGCTCGAGCTGATTTGCAAGAAGCTGCAATCAATTCAAAAAAACTGATATCAACTGATGTTAATGGCATCTCGAAATAAAAAATAATAGGGTACACTGTATGGAGTTTATTTACTGCACCAAGTACTTCTGTGCTGGAAGTATAAATCAATCCATATTTACCTTGCAAGCCTATGATCAAACAAGAGAAGATAAATCCTATAAACAGCGACGTGCAGACCGATACTTTGGTTGCAAATTTCGCCGCTTCACCATTTCCAGATCCCAGCTCATTAGCCACTCGAACTCTGTAATCAATAACGATATATCACATATGATTTGATAAAACAATTGAATTGCACAAATGTGATGCATGATCATCAATTATCAATAGTTCAATGCTCACCTAGTACCCGCAAAGAATGCAATTGCAAACATCAACACCCATCCATTTATATTTAAACTGCAAATATATTAGATCAATCAATCAATTGGGTGTTTTTTTTTTAATATTGGAAATTTCTATAATAAATTACCAACCTTATTGTAAGAGCATCGACTGCAATCTCTGCATTGTTGAAGGTGCTACTAAGTAAAATCAATATCGAGTAGTACCGGTACTCCAAGCTTAAATATAGCCATATATAGTTAATAATAATTCATCAAGGAAATCGAATAGATTTTTTTATATACAAAATACCATAGCGGCGCAACAATAATAATTCATCCGTGATAGGTTCGACTGCAACAATTTCAGGAATTTTTTCCATTAGGCGGCGCTCAATACCCATCTTCATTGTCATCACAGAGCTTGGACATGATCCACATGCTCCTTGTAGCTTCAACCTCACAATGTAGCCATCAACCTCTCAACATTTTCTGCAGTTAGAGGCAATTCAACAACAGAACCTTGAGTGGCAACTGCTTTTACAACTGCAGCTAATAAAATAGGATGCATAAGAACAAAGATTCAAACAATTATAAACTAGAGACAAAAACAAATAGATCATAACAGTGCCATGTTTAATTTGAATCACAACTTACAATAATCCCTAAACAAATAACTATCACTCTTTCAAAAGTAAAGTCTGGTAATAAGAAATTAAGAACTCTTATCTCAAATTCTGTCAATTCAACTATTGTCAGAGGATATTAGATTACATGTTAGGATTAGTTTATTTATTTAATTAATTCAATCGAGGTTAGACCATTTCTGTAATTCAGGTTATTGATCAGATACAGATTTCTTGGAGACTGTTATTATTAGTTTAGATTATGATGAAAAGTTGAAAACCCATAGGAGATTTTGATTACAAGAATCGGATAACTAATTAACATAGATGCAAAAACCAGGAATTGCGCTATTTAGGATTTCCTGTAAAAAAAAATTTGGGAGAAAAAGGTAAAATATCACCGTGTTTATGAGATTTCCGAGGATGAGAAAAATAAGCAGCAGAAGATCCTACCTGCAGAAACCTTGTCCCCAGATATTTGGAATCCTGTAGAAGTTAATCTTAATTCGTTAATGAAAAGATAAACAGACGAATCGAAATATAAAAAAAAAACAGGCGAGAGACGCAAGACCTTGAAATGGGATGAAAAAAGAGGAAGGCGGCGAGAAGAGGAGGGCGAGGAGGTACGTAGTTCCAGAGTTGGATGGTTCGTCAACCTTTGTCACCATAACGGAAGCCTCACCACCATGGGATCTATGGAACCAGACCATTTCAGAAAGTGGATATTCGCTTATCCACATTCTGTCGGTATTCCTACAGTTTATCTATGGAACCAGACTGAGAACGAAGATGGGATTTCTGGATTGGGGAGAATGGGTATTTGGATGGGTAATTATAACGGATTATACCAACGGGCAAATTAGGAAATTTACTAATAAAGGGCAAATTAGGAAATTTTATAAACTAACACACCCTAACCACCTAACACCTAGGCTTGGTGGGTAGTTTTGACCACCAAGCCATCTTAGGTGGCTATTTTTAACCCTTTCCCTTTTTTTAATTTACAGTGACAATTCACATCAATAGAGGCAAGCCGTCTCTTCTTATTAATGTCTGACCACACGATGTCAGGTCTTCTTCTCCCTCTTTGTTTTTTTTCTATTTTTGTTTTCACTAAATGTTGAATTAATTTTTTTTTGTCACAACGTCTGTCCTCCAACTCCTGGACGACAGTCGGAACTTGCTACTGGTGTTGCAATGGAGCCATGTGAGAATGTTCTTAGCTTCTACTTTCTGTTTCGTTGTTTGTCTATAGTTATTTAGGGGAAATATATGATGGGGGCGAGGCTTCAATGTGCCATCGTGCGTCGACTCTCTAAGAATTCACCTTTCTCAATCCTATAGTCTCACGTCTGTCATACAGTATACATTCATTTTAAATAACGATGGGTAACGATCTCGAGACGAACTGATAATAGGCAGAAGGAATTTCTATCATAACACTATTTATGATCATCACTTTTGTCTCTCCGTTACTAACATTATTCTTTGTTTAATGATGTTAAATTTATTTAAATATATTATGTTTTGTGACTGTTCATGATATAAAATTATACGTTATTCTGTCCTTACACTTTTTGATGAACAACTCGCATCAGATGTCTGTTGTTCATGATGTGTTCTGACCGCCCATATGTCTGCTGTCTTATTCACCCATGAGTCCGTCGGCGAACCTCCCCTCATTATATGGTCTTCTCCAGAGTAACACGTCGGCGAACCTCCCCTCACCCATAAGTCCGTGGACTGAGATCGAAGAACGTAGAGCGGAACCACTACCACGGTCATCCGCCATCGGATCGTTGGAGGTTAGGAATTTTTCTTTCGTTGAAGGTTAGGGGAGGGTTTCCGTCGAGGGTTTGGGGAGAGTTTAAGAGGGTAGGATTTCCGTTGAAAATGAGATTTATTAAGAGGGTGGGATTTCCGTTGAAAGAAAGGTTTGGGTTTTATTAATTTTAGGAATCGGGTATTTTTATATACATATAGACACGTAAGAATATTTAATTTCTTTTAATTTTAGGGATAAACTTAATGATTTGGGTATTTTTATTCTAATTGATTTGAGTTTGGGTTAAATTGAGTCTAATTAATTAATAATTAATTCTAATTGGTTAATTATTTTATTTGGATGTAATTGAGTTTATAAACTTTATAATCTAATATTTGAAAATATATTATTCAAACCCTATTTTTATTACAAATATTTGATAAAACCTTATAATTTTTTTAACATTAATTATATTAACATCCAAAAGTGTAAAAAAACCAATTTTATAAAATTAAGGGGATTTTCCGTCATTTTTTATTGGTTCCACCATCATTTTAAATTTTTGAAAAATATAATATAGATAAAAATGACGGAAATTCCTCCATTTATACCTAATATTTTCCGTCATTTTTTTTGAAATTTGCTAAAAATGACGGAAATCCTTCATTTCTGACTTCGAAAAAAATGGAAAAAAATTCCCTCATTTTTGATCCGTCATTTTTATGCAGTTTTCGTGTAGTGAATTATGTTTATTCTTCTTATTTTTTAGGTTCCTGAGGATCGAGATCTTGTGGATCCTAACTTATCAAAGGATGTTCCTAATGTGTCTATGGATGTTAATAGAAGAAATATTTTTTCTATTCCGGTTCCTAAGTCGATGTCTATTCCGATGTTATATTCTTCCCCCCTTTAAAAATTGCCCACTCCCAGATCAGTTATTTGATGTTGGAAAACGCTAATTACCGGTCTGAAAAATATGCATTTGATCAATGCCGGTTGCGATTCCCTTTCTTCTAGGCTGGATGCTTTTGTGAAATATTGTAATGAAATTGCTTACAAGCTTCGTGATCAACTTCATTCAACGATTTTCATTTATTTTGCTTTGATGGTTTTAATTCTTAGACTATTTTTTATATTTTGTTGTGGTTGTTAATGGTTTGTTTTTTGAAAGCATTTATTTTATTTACTGTGGTTGTTGACTTATGTTTTGGATTTCTTGCATGAAAACTTTTGTTGTTATATTTCTTGCTATTGTATGGGACAAAAAAGAGAAAGATTAAGGAAATTAATTAAAAAAAAAATTTGCTGATACTTTCAGATTTTTGAAACTGTAATCGAGACTTTCATGATTTTTGTTGATACTAACTTTTCAAAGCCTACCTTTTTGTTGATACTAACTTTTAATTTGTTGATACGAGATTTTTGTTGACATGAATTTTCTTTCATTGGATGCTAATGAAAATGAACCTGCTATGTTTGATCTACATTTGGCCAAGGGTACTTGGGTTATTGTGTTGGTTAATTCTGTTGTAGGTGCTATTGGATATTTGCATATGGATTTGAGAATCTTTGCATTCTCTAGCTATCTTCTTTGTGTGTCATTCCATTTGAGGTTTTTTCCCTGACTCTGAACTTGCAAATTGAGGTTTTTTCCTCCTTGGTGGGTCCCGTTTGCATCGTTGTAGATACTCAGGGCGATTTCTTAATTACCTTCTTAAATTGAAACACAATCTGTACGACTGATCATTATCTTTTACGTCTCTTCTAACTAATTCATCTTTCATAATAGTGAAGTGGGCAGTTTGATTTTTTTATCTTTCTCATGTTAATTTTGTCATAATTTAGTTTTTCTCCTTTCAAATATTTAAAAATAGGCGACGACAAACTTTCTATCTGAATCCATTTTCTTTCTTCTAGGGTGAGTGTTGCTCCTAGTTTTCTAATGTGTCTTCTTCTTCGTTTAGATTTCTATTGATTTTAATTTTTTGGAAATCTTTTAGCAATTATAATGTCTTTTCCTTATAAATTAAGTTTTAGTGTACGTTCTCCAACTTCAAATTCTTCCGAACTGATCATGTACAAGCTGTAAATCTGTAAATATTTCTGTTATGATTGCGAAATGAAATCAGTTTACATTCAACTCATCTACTCTTTATATAGTAGTAATGAGTAGTATTAGTAGATAGTAGTTATAGTAACTAACTAAATATTAATATCTAAAGTAACTAACTAATATTAATATCTAAAGAGTAATAAAAATAGCTATATTGTTAAGATGTAACTATATCTTTATTGTTAACATGCCCCCTCGAACTTGTGGGAATTTCTTTCACGAGTTCGTGTTGCCATTTTTCGAAAGGTTTAGGCCTTAGTGCTTTCGTAAGAATATCTGCCTTCTGTTCAGACCCAGATATATGTTTTACTTTTAACGTGCCTTGCTCTGTTCTCTCCCTGATGAAGTGGAGATCCATGGCTACGTGGTTCAACTTAGTGTGACATATAGGATTATTAGCTACAAATGTGGCTCCTTCATTATCGCTGAAGATCTGCGATGGTATGCTAATTGGAATCCTCAATTCCATAAGTAATGATTTTATCCCTTCATTTTCTTCAAGAGTTGTGGCTATGGCCCAGTACTCAGCTTCATTGCTTGAGCGAGCTACAATATCTTGTTTCTTTGAAAGCCAAGCTACCAAAGAGTTATCCAGATAGATTAATATGCCGGTCTGACCCTTCCTGTCAGTTGTATCCCCCTCCCCCCCAATCAGAGTCACAAAATCTTGTGATGTTAAATTTTGTGACCTTTTTTAGTATGATGCCGTACATATGTATGTCTGCCAGGTATCTGAGTACCTTCTTCATTGCAATCCAGTGAATTGGTTTCAGTGAGCACATGTGATAGGATAATTTATTGACCGCGAACTGTATATCTGGCCTTGTGAGTGTCAGATATTGAAGTGAGCCAATGACCCTTCTGTATTCGCTTACCTCTTCGATCTCTTGTTCATCGGACTATAAATCTTGATTTGTTGTCATGGGAGTTGATGAAGGTTTCATGTTTGTCATATTGCAACTTTTCAATAAGTTGACAAGGTATCTTTGTTGTGATAGATGCAACTCTTCTTCACATTTCTTGACTTGGATGCCCAAGAAGTAGTTAGGATCACCTAGATCCCTCATAGAGAATTCCTTTTCCATTGTGTTTATAACTTTCTGGACTTGAGTTTGACTAGATCCTGTTAAAATAATGTCATCAATATAGGTAAAAAGAAATATAGTATTATCGTCCTGATTTAAAATAAATAGAGATGGATCTGAGTAACACTCTTTAAATCTAATTTTAGTCAGAAACTCCTTCAATCTTTTATACCACATTCTCGGGGATTGCTTAAGGCCATAAAGGGCTTTCTTAAGCAGGCATACATCATTGAGCCTATATATCTTTATTCACAAACCCCCCCACTGGTTGACTTACCATAATCCTCTCCTCAAGATTGTCATGTAAGAAGGCATTTGATATATCAATCTGACGTAAATTCTATCCTCTAGATACGGCAATCGTTAATACCAACCTCACTAAAATTGGGTTTACTACTGGGCTCAACGTCTATGAGTAATCTGTGCCTTCGATACGTGCCTTGTATCGTTCTACGGACCCACCTTCTTTCTGCTTGACCTTAAATACCCATTTGGTATTTATGATGTTGCCGGCCTCAGATCATGGGATTAGACTCTATGTATCATTTCTTTCAAGAGCATCGAATTCTACCTTCATGACTTCTTTCCAGTTGCTGTCCAGAAATGCTATCTTGGAAGATTTGGGAACACAGACTTGACATGCTTCTATAGATAGAGCATATCTCGGATTAGGCTTTACTATGCCGTGTGTTGCCCTTGTGACTACCCTTGCTAGTGATGGAGGTGACATTGATACAGATGGAGGTGTATCATACTCGGAGATTGTAGCTTGACCATCATTAGACAGATTCTCAGTTGATGGAGAAGCTGAGTTATTGATGTGTGAAATTTCAACCGAACTACTGTCTATCTACTCACTTGGATCCGGATGGGATATGATTGGAGATCCGGATTCTTGATTTAAATGACTTTCAACTTCAATTGTTGGAGGTGGTTGGGTTGGTTAATGTATTACTTCCTCTTCAATATTGATTAGATCGGTGATACTTGAACTCTCTTCCCCTTTTGTATAATCATCCTCCATAAGTAATTCGTTGATTGAAAAATCGCCTTCAACAAATTTAACGTCCCTTGAAATGTGGACTTTCTGATTGATCGGATCAAAACATATATATCCATCGTGATGTTCTGGATAGCCAAGGAATATGCATGTCGTTGATTTTAGTGCTAGCTTGTTTGGCCGTTGAGATCGTAAGCACGGAAAATACTTGCTCCCAAAAATCCAGAGCTTGTTGTAGTCTGGAACCTTCCTAAATAGTTTCTGAATTGGAGACTGGACGAAGAGTGTGTTGGTGAGGTTCCTATTGTAAGTGTATGCGACAACCATGATAGCATAATCCCAAAATTCATATGGGATACCGGCATGTTGAAGGAGTGTAATGCCTGTATCGACCAAGTGTCGGTGTCTCCGTTCAACGTGGCCCATTTGTTGATGACTGTAAACGTAAGAGAACCGGTGATATATTCCGAGCTTGTTTAATGTTGATGTGAGTTTCTTAAACTCGAGTACGTTGTTGGTTTGTAACTGCCTTAATTTTCTTCTGGTATGGCGTTCTAAAAGAGATCTGAATTTCTCAAATACCTCTGATTTTCGAACTAATGGAAACACTCAGTTGAAATTACTGAAAGCATCTACAAAGTTAATGTAATATTTGTAACCTTCAACAGAATTAATGAGTGTTGGACTCCAAATGAGTTGCTTTGTTTGTGAGGTAGATTATGAGACTTGCAAATCACACAAGAATCACAAGTAAAGTCCTTTTTATAAACGTATTTAATATGTTTATTCTTAAAAAGAGTATTAATTGCTTGATCATGAAGATGACCGAGATGACAATGCCACAATTGTTTTGATTCTCCCTCCACCGATAGCACCTCTGGAGACTTCATCATCTTCAATGGTAATTATTGGTAGAGTCCATGCCTCTGGCTCTCTTCGGCCAGCACTTTCTCAGTTGCTCGATGCTGTACCCTGATCTTCATATCATCAAATTCAACTTTTACTTGATTGTCTGCACATAATCTGTTAATTGATAGTAGATTTCTAGATATATCGGGAACTATGAGCAAATCATTTAAGCGAAAATCAGCCCCATTAACTGCCCCAATAGAGTTACCCGATTGTGTGACCCTCATAGAATTACTATTGGCAGCCAAAACTGATGATGGTTGGCTAAAATCAGAATGTGGACTTAAATTCATACCTGAATGTGTAACATGAAAAGTGGCGCTCGAATCCGGGTACCACATAGTCATAGTATTTCCAGATGTTACCAAATTTGTTGAAGGTGGTTGCTTTATTCCTGCCGGTCCAGCACATGACAATTCTCGGCCATGAGTGGTGGTATATTTCGTGAAATTAATTCGGTTGTAGCAATTAATTGCACTATGCTCTTTTCTTTAACAAATTTGACACATCAGCTTGCCTCCCCAACCTTTGCGATCATCAAATTTGGATTTAGTTAATAAATTTACCTCTGTGAAGTTTGTAAAGACTCCCGTTATGCGTTCCTCGAAGTAGAACCTGATGAGTGACCTGGTTCTTGACAAAAACATTAGAAGTGTCAAAAAAGAAATAACACTGATTATCCTTGCAAAACTGATGAACAGATAAAAATGAAATGTTGAGGGTTGGAACATGAATAATATCTCGAAGAATAAAAGAGGATGTCCCATTTGCAATTTTACCGTTGTCAATATTTTTAATTTTAATTTGAGATCCATTACCTAGCTGGACCTGGCCTGATCCAGTATATGCCCTTGGTGTGGTAATCGCCTGGACACTTGGGGTGAAGTGATGAGTTGCCCTGGAGTCAGAGTACCAATAAGTTGGCTCAGTTGGCTCACTCTCGGCGTAACGGTGATCAGGAGCGTAACGGACCGGTTGTGGGAAATATTGTGGCTCTTCGACTGTAGTTACATGCATTAGAGGCCCACGATGAACTTCATTATTATTGCTGCTAGTGGGCTGGACTGGCTGGACCCGGAAGTTGCATTTATATGGGTTGTGCCCATATACCCCACATACCGGGCACGGGTCCCGTCTTTCTCCCCCACGTCCCTGATGTCCTCGTCCACGCACCGGAGACTTGAAATCCCGCGTTCCTAATGGCCGAAGCTCCCGTGATGATGGTGGCGTCGCCCTATTTCCGGCCGAATCGAAGATTGGCGACGTCGTTTCGGTGTGATTCACGACGATCACTGGTGACCTCATGCACAACCGTATTTCATGGTTGTTTAATACCTCGACGAGTTCGTTGAACTCCACAGGGCTCTGTTTCACCGATAGAGCGGTGACCACCTCGCTATATTCGTCGGCGAGGTTGGCAAAGATGGTGGCATTGAAGATTCGCGTCGAGATGGATGCGCCGGCGGACTTCAACTCGTCTGCCAGTAACTTGGCACACCGGAGGTAAGCAGAGACGTCGTCCGTGTCTCCCATGCGCAGGTTGTGAAATTGCATCTGCAATTGGATGATCTGCGATTCAGATGGGAGGCCATATGCAGTCTCGAGCATTTTTCAGATGGCGCTCGACGATGTCATTCCTACCACAGACGGTAGGATGCTTTCAGATAGGGACGAGATGATCCAGCTTAGCAGAAGCTGGTCTTTCCTCCACCACAAAACATAGTCGTCGCTCGACGGATTGGCGACCGGAGTTTCATCGGCATTGATCATGAATGACTGTAGATTAAAGCAATTGAGAAGAGGCGTAAACTGCATCTTCCACACAATGTAATTGGTTGTGGTCAGCTTCACTTGGAGGAATGATTGAATTGAGCCAAAGGATGACATTGACTTAAAGAAGTCGGGGGTGGCCATAGGATCGGAATGCGAATTAAGGATGCCGGAGCCGTCTTGCTCTGATACCATGTCGACAATGGCACCCTTTGATGACGACGCATTGGAGTAAAGGTTTTGGTCAAGCTCTGGTGTTTTTTTCCACTTAAATCCATATTTTTAAAAGTGTTTCAATATAAGCTCCGGTGTTTACTAAAATTTTATGGACTAGATAATCACTTATATTGGTAGTTATTACTGAAGGGTCCTGGAGAGGTGTTTTTACTTCATTGAAGTCTTTGTCAGAGAAACTGATTGGTTCTGGATTTAATTTTAATTTTTTGATTGATTGATTTATTAGTAGACGATGATCGGAGGTGGAATAACACCGGTGAGTTGATGCAATGATCAAGTGATGATTTATCATTTACTTGGAGTGCTATTTATAATACATCATTATTGTTTAGTTTATTTAACCTTCTACTAACAACTAACTATATTAGTTAGTTAGTCTAACACCCCCCTCCCCTCAAACTGGCGGAGGTTCTCCGACGAATTTGAGCCGGAGTTTACGAAAAGTGATTGGCTTCACAGCTTTGGTGAGAATGTCCGCTCTTTGTTTCTTTCCTGAAATATGTTCCACCTTGACCTCACCCTTCTTAGATTTTTCTCGGACGAAATGTAGGTCCATTGCGACGTGCCAGAGTTTAGTGTGGCATATTGGATTATTGGCTACAAACGATGCCCCTTGATTGTCGCTCAGCAATCTCATTGGCAACGATACTTCTACTCCCAGTTCCGTTAGTAGCGATTTAGTTGCCTCCAATTCCTCTACCGTGCTCGCAATCGCTCTGTACTCTGTCTCCGTGCTCGATCTCGCCACTGTGGTTTGTTTTCTGGAGAACCAGCTTACCAAAGTCTCGCCCAAGTATATTAGGATATACCTGTCTGACTTTTCCGGTCTATTGTGTCACCCCCCAGTCTGCGTCGCAGTAACCTGTCAAAGTGAAGTATATTACCTTTGACAAAGTGACTCCCATTGTTTGGGTTCCTGATAAGTAACGAAGAACCTTCTTCATTGCCGCTCAGTGCCCCAGTTTAGGAGATGACATGAACTGTGCCAATTTGTTCACCGCGAATTGAATATCTGGGCATGTGAGTATGAGGTGTTGCATTGAACCGATTATTCTTCGATACTCTGTTTGTTCTGTAATTGGGGATTCTTCCGAGAAGAGGTCTTGCTGCGCGAGCATCGGTATCGCAGATGGCTTGAGATTTGTCAATTCGCAACTTGCTAAAAGATTAACGAGATATTGTTATTGCGACAAAAAAATAATGCTTCTTTAGTTCTTCATACATGAATGCCAAGAAAATATGTGAGTTCGCCCAATTTCCGTAAGGCGAACTCCCTCCCCAACTTGTCTACTATTTCTTCCACCAATTTTTCCGATGACCCAGTAACAACAATATCGTCTACGTATGCAAACAAAAAGATTATCTCATTTTCTTGAAAATGTAGAAACAGGGATGAGTCTGCATAGCTTTCTTTGAAACTCATTGTGATAAAAAAATTTCGTAGCCTCCGGTACCACATTCGTGGTAACTGTTTCAAGCCGTACAAGGCTTTCTTGAGAAGGCATACACGATTGGGGTGGTCCGGATCTTCAAAACCGGCTGGTTGGGTAACCACTATTCTTTCGTCAATTTTTCCATGAAGGAATGCGTTTGATACGTCGAGTTGGGTCAGGTTCCAATTTCTGGAAATCGCGAGTGTGAGCACCAAACACACCGAATTTGCCTTTACGATTGGGCTGAAATTGTATGTGTAGTCCATCCCTTCAACTTGTTTCATCCCATTCGCAACCCACCTTGCTTTATACCACTCGATTGATCCATCCTGTCATTGCTCCACGTTGAATATCCATTTCGTATTTATCACATTATCTTTTTCCGAACGATCTATCAGTTCCCATGTTTGGATTCTTTTTAATGCGTCGAACTCCGATTGCATTGCCGTTCTCCAGTTTTCGTCTAGCATTGCCGTCTTCGGTGAACATGGGACGAATTGTTGGCTGGCTTGGATCAATAATGCATAACGTGGATTTGGTTTAACTATTCCCTTCGAACCTCTTGTTGTCGACCGTTGGGTAGCCACCTCTGTTTGTTTTTCAGAAGTGTTCTTCTCCGACGAGTAATAGTTTTCTTGTGTCAGATCATGTGAGTCCGTGAAGTTTTCGGTAAATATTACCTCGGCCGTTGAGTCCGGTATACTATTTAGCAGAACCGTTTGTTTAAGTTGATTTTGTACCGGGTCGTTATCGGTGACTATTTGGGGAATCCGATCTTCAACTGGATTGTTGTCCGGACCGATTACTTCTTCATTAACTGGATCGTTATTTGGACAATCCGATCCCTCTTTGTTAACCCATCGGATGATAGGTCAGCTCACTTTCCTTCTTTCTTTAGATGAATTTGATATATTTGCACCTTCTTCCCTGGAAAGAAGTTTATTTAAAGAAAAATCTTCTTCAATAAATCACACGTCTCTGGAGATGTATTTTCTCTGGCCGACTGGATCGTAGCAGATATAGGCATCCTGACCTTGAGAATATCCCAAGAACACACACGGGATTGATTTTTCTGACAAATTGTTCTCTCGATAGTTTCGTAAGCAAGGATAACATTTCGATCCGAACACTCGGAGTTTATTGTATTCTGGATTTCTTTGAAACATGACTTCAAACGATGATGAATTGTTTAGTATTTTGGAGGGATTGCGGTTAAATAAATGTGTTGTCGTTAGCACCGCAAAATCCCAGTAAACGACAGGTAGATCAGCGTGCTTCATTAGAGTTAATGTCGTGTCAACTAGATGATGGTGGCGTCTTTCTACAGACCCCATCTGTTGATGGCTGTAGGGTGCAGAGAATCAATGCCCTATTCCTAGTTTCTCTAGATATTTGGATAATTTCTTGAATTCCAATCTGTTATCTGATTGTAATTCCTTAATCTTTGTTCCACATTGCTTTTCAGCCCATAACCTGAACCGTTCAAAAATTTGCCCAATTTTTGCCTTGCTTGCCATTGGAAAAACCCAATTGTAATTAATGGTTGCATCTACAAAATTAATATAATACTTGAACCCTTCCGATGATGTTATCGGGCCGGTCCCCAGATATCGGTGTAAATGAGATCGAGTGGAGGTGCATATACATTTTCACTTAATTTGTGTGGTAGAGATCTTGATCTATTTCTCAAACACGGATCACATTCTGTTATTGTTTTACAACTTGATTGAATTACAGAATTATTTATTAACTGTTTAAATGCTTGCTCATTAAGATGGCCTAGTTGTGCATGCCATCGGTCTCCCGGCAGCTTTTCACTAGACAGCACTTCTTGATTTTTGATCGTTCCCATCGGAATTTGGTACAAACCTCCATCTTCTCTTCCTTCTGCTATGACCTCCTTAGTTGCGAGATCTCGAATCTTTACTTTCTGAGAGTCAAATTCAACAGATACAGGATTATCTACACATAATCTATGTACATATAATAGATTTTTAGAAGTTTCAGGAACTACGAGTATATCGTCCAACATGAATTCTTTGCCTTGGTAAGAAAATCTGCTCTTACCCAAATTCGTTATTAACATGGATTCACCATTAGCAGCTATAACTTTTTCTGAACCCTTATATTTATCTGTGAAATTTAGAATCTTACCGTTTGAGGTAAGGTGTGTGGTTGCCCCCGAATCAGGGTACCACATTGTTACTGCATTAGCGGATGGCGAGCTTATATTAAATACTCCGATTGGAGTTAATTTTCTGCTATGATTTGGTGGAAACTTCACAAAGTTGACCCTATTGTAGCAGTTTAATGCATTATGCCCTTTCCGGGAGCATATCTGGCAAGGTAACAACTTCCCACTCGTCTCTCTTTCAAACGATTTCTTTTCTTTGTTCACGACGTTTATCTCAAATGTATTTGGTTGTTCTTCACGCAGATCATGGTCCATGAGGAGTTGCTGGAATTGCGAGAATGACATTGAATGATCAAAACGAGTAGTAATTGATGTTGAGAACGGCTTGTACTTGGGTCCAAGACCTCCCAAGGCGATTAATATGAGTTGTTAATCTTGCATCTTTTCTCCAACGGACGTGAGTTTGTCTTTGGCGATGCAAATGTATTTGATGTATTGCGCCATAGACATTGCCCCCTTTTTCACGGATTGTAGCTACATTCGCAAATGTAGAAGTCGAGTCACAGAATCGGATGAGTGAATTTGTCGCAGGCACTCCCATACTTCATGCGACGTGGTGAGCGCGACTACTTGCGGTAAGATCACCGGAGAGATCGCTGAAAGCATCCAACTTAGAATGATTTGGTCTTGCTGCTCATCGGAAGAACCGTCGACTATCTTGATTTTTCCCTCCACGTAATCCAGGATCCTATATCCTCGGAGAAGAGCCGAGAATTGAGCTCGCCAACTGAAGTAGTTATCGTCTTCTAAGGTGACGCACTTCAACTGTTTGATCATGACAACCTTCCCCGATGATTGCGTCGGAGCCAGAACTTACGGTGCCTCCCTCGATCTGGTGTTTGCAGCGGAAACAGGATCTATATTACCATCGGTGTTGCTAGTCGATGATACCATATTAGTAAAACACGACGATGATCGGAGGTGGAATAACACCGGTGGGTTGATGCAATGATCAAGTGATGATTTATCATTTACTTGGAGTGCTATTTATAATACATCATTATTGTTTAATTTATTTAACCATCTACTAACAACTAACTATATTAGTTAGTTAGTCTAACATGATTAATTGTGAAAAATATCTAGGCTTTTTTTTATTTGTACCTTTCCCATGATAACAAAGATAGTTTTGGTTGGATCTTGTTTACTAATGAGATTTATCTGAGGTGGATTTATTTTGTCTATTTCCGCTAAGGCTTTACAATCTTTAGTTGAATGACTTTTACCTTTGTGATATTCATAATATTTTCCATTGTTGCGAAATTGGTATAGTGATTTGTAATTCGAAGAATTTTAATTTCTCTTTGATTTTCTTTTGGGTTAGGGGCGTTTGTATGACTCGATTTTGGTAAGGGGGGTTAGTTGGGGTTTTAAATTCTTTGAATTTTTATTCCAGCATTTCTTCTATATATCCATTGCGTTATTATAAGCTTTCTCGAATAATTAGTCGGCTATATTTATTAGGGATAATTTTCTGCTATTTTTATCACGAATCTGGTTGGTATAAGACCGGCCTTAAATGTCATTATAACTGCGCTGTCTGTGGATCTTTCAACTTGGTTTAAGGTTTCAGAGAATCTTCTGACATAATCTTTTAAAGTTTCGTTTATTTTTTGTTTGACATTTAGCATGGCTTCTTGATCAGTTTTTCTCCTATATATTAGTTATATCTTCCATGTTAGACAAGAATTTGTGGATGTGATCGGAATTTATATTGGGTCGGAATTTCCCTTAATTATACTGTGGTGATTTAGGTCTAATCCATTTAGGAGGGTATTCTTCGCTTAACAGGTGAGGGGCTAATGCCTCTTTAGTTGTTTATGTTTGGTAGGATGTTTTCAAAAATTAGTCCATCTTCTTTAGAACTTAATATCTTAATGTTTTAGTCTGTTGGCCGGATTTTTGTTTAGATTGGGTTTATTAGAGTTTTGTTTGATTTTGCTCTGATTTTTTATTATCTCGAATAGGTTAGATACTTGCTCGATCTTGTAGTGATCCAACAGTTTCACATAATTTAATATAATTCTACATTTTAGATTTTGTAGTGGAGATGTCGTCATCTAATTTGATTAGGCTAGAAACAGATCTATCTCTTTAAATTATCGATGAAGCGACCTGAATTGATTTTCTTTTTCGTGGTCTAATATTATTTCTTTTCTTTTATTATCGTCAGATTCTTGTGCCATGATATCTCGTAGGGAAGGTCGAAGAAAAAGACTGGAATAAGGTGAGAAGTAGAGACGTCAATTTAACTACACGTACGTGAATCACACAAGGAAGTAGAGACGTCGATTTTTACACGGTGATACATTCTTAGTAGGAGGATTATTAGAAGATGTAGAGGGTAAAGAACAAGAAATCGTCACTACTCATTTGAAGGGTTAAAGAAAAGACTCAAGAGATAGAGGAAGAAACGTTTAATTGGAAGGTTAGAATTAGTAGAGGATCCTACAGTGGTCGCACTATATGATTCCTAAGTTTCAGCGACGATCTAATGTTAAAAATCGTTTTTAAATTGAATTAGCCCGATCGCAGATGAGATCGGCGTCACGTTGTTACATGAAGATCACTACAAGAAAACAGGGCTACGCCCACGAGTTTAACCACGACCAGTAAAAGCCGTGGCTAATTTGAATATTTAACCAGTTTCCCGACAAAAATTTATTTCAATTTTTCATTGAATATTTAACCACGGATATAAAAATCCATGGCTAAAATTCTCTTCAATTTTCCCTTCAAATTTGGTCATGGATTTGGAGGAGGCGGATCAAGTCGCCAAATGTTGCAAATACACCATGACTAATAATTAATATTATAGAGTGGTATAAATGTATTTCCGAGATCCGACAGCTGTCGCGAGATCCTCCCGCTGTTTCGACATGTGATTATTTGTTGGATTCCGATTGGACCAAATGTAATATAAATATTGGCCAATTGGGGGTGATAACAGACTTAATGTAGACAGGTCTAACAGCAAGCTAGTTGTAATGATTAAGGTAGAAGTAGACCGGTAGAGTGGCAGTAGTGGTGGACTGGTAGTTGTAAGACATGTGAACTGGGGTACGTGTTTAAGTTTGTCCATCTGCAAACACGACAAAACCAACACCATGCATGCAGAGCTTCAAAACTCCCAAACGTGATCGATATATATCAATCGATCGATAATATATAAGTTTCACTAATCGACGACGTCAGAGTACGTACATTACAGGAACTAATTCATCTCGTGATCAGCAAGCTCGCTTTAGATTTCTGGAAAATGCCAACCAACATTTGGATAGGATCGATATACTTGAATATGATTAAGGGTTCATCCATATCCATCCATCCATCGTTCCATCGATCGATCGATCGATCGATCTCCCGGTCTTCTAGCTTCCCTGGTTCTCGTTCTCTTCAGTCCTCCCCCACCATGCATGCTATTGATCAAGTGGGCAGATAAGCCATTCTTCTTATATGTTACACCGATCGATACAGAAACTTAATATATATAAGAGAATAAGAGATCGATCGATCGATCGATCGATCTCGTGGGGTTTTAATGTTTTATACCAATTAGGGTTCATACATGATCGATCGATGTGATCGAGATACATAATCTATTATCATTAATTGTCGTCATTATTATTATTATAATGAGCAGCTAGATGAACAGAGGCATGGTCGATAGATTTAGAGAATTGGACAAAAGTGGGCGACGGCGAAAACAGCCCCGTGAGGAGAGTTTGTTGGCATTCACATATCACGTATCATCAGACATGAGACATGTATGTACGTTAAACTTGATTTCAAATCAGGAGGAGGAAAGAAGAGGTTACGTTGGAGCATGGAGGAGGAAATTAACCATTCAATCGACTGATAAATTCTTGACTCATCGCTGCCTCCAATGGTCATTCGAACCCTTCACGAGCAGATTCTTTTTTTTCTTTTCTCCAATGGCTCTGAATTCTGGATCGATCGATCATCCCCAAGTATATTATTAAGTCGATTGAATTAATTGGATCTCTAAACTAAATAAAACCAGTCCATGACTCTGCATTGTTGCTAGTGTTGGATTTTACCTACGATTCGATCCACCCATTCCAAATCTGTAAGATTATAGCAATGGATTATAAACTAATTATTACAAATTTATATAGATTTCAATATATATATTTATAGCTTTTTGAGGAAATTTAGGCAACTCACGTGAGTAGTGATCGTCTGTCTTTCTGTCTTTCTGATCGACCATCATCATTCATTATTCATCGTCATCGTCATCATATATTCATAGATAGATAGATAGATAGATTTCAGCTAGGCAACTCCGGCCTACCACCACCAGTTCCCTCCTCCTCCTCCTCTTCTTGGCCTCCTGGATCAACATGGTTTCAAGAGAGCACGAGAGAGTTACATTGCGTGAGAACCTCCAACTGCTAAGATCAGTCACCAAATCTCAAGCTGTATGTATTATAAGTGATGATATATATATACAATATTTCTATCTATCTATCTATCTATCTATCTATCTATGTGATTCAGGGTTGGTTGTATATCGTTGAATGAAATGAATGAATAGGTATAGATATTGATTGTAGGTAAAGAAGACTTCGATTATAATCGATGCATCAAACTACATCCAAGAGCTGAAGCGGAAAGTGGAAAGGTTGAATCAAGATATTGCATATACACGAAACGTTTCGGAAGAGATGAGTATTATTAATCCACCGCCAATTGTAAGCTTCTTCGATCTTCTTTGTTTTCTTCTTCTTCTGGGTTCTGAGTTCTGAACTTCTGATGGATGGAATATTAATTGACGAATTGGGCAGAAAGTGACGGTTCAGACAATGGAGAAAGGTTTTCTGATCAATATTTTTTCAGAAAAGAGCTGTCCTGGGTTACTTGTTTCAATACTTGAAGTTTTTGATAATCTTGGTCTTAACGTGCACGAGGCTAGGGTTGCATGCGCCGATACTTTCCGTCTTGAAGCCGTCGGCAGCGAGGTATGTATGCCCTATATCTATATGTACTGAATTTTTTTTGCTAATTACTGATAAAACCATTTCATCGATCTTAATTACTAATTAAAATTGGATTTAGGGTTTCTTTTTTTGAAAAGAGAAACCCATCCAATGCATCGATCTATGTTCTCTATAGCTACTAGCTAGCTAAGTATAGCTGACTGACTGATGAAAACTGAGTTCATCTTGACGTCTTTCAATTTTTCCACTCCTTACTGTGTTGCCGTCCGGTCACGTGTTTTTTTTTTGCCTTTTTATCTTTGCAGAATCAATTGCAGAGCGTTAATGATCAGGTTGTGAAGCAAGCGGTGTTGCAGGCCATAAACAAGTGCAGGGAAACCAATTAATTACTCTACTTAAAATCCTAAATCGATCTTAATGAAGTGTTTTATTGTCTTAATTAATTATGTATTATGGTGCAATTAGGGTTTGGAATCCCTTTTAATTATTAATTAATGATTTTCTATACGTGTTGTTTACCAATTGGCTACCAGCCATTCTCCTTTTGGTTCTATACTCAGTTGTATCGTCGATGGATTTTACCTCTAGATAGAATCTACCATCTGACGCGTATAGATCGAGCTCAAAGAATATTTCTCGGAACACCCGCTCTGTCACTCTGCCGTGCTCAGTTGTAATCTTCTAACTTTGATTAGATGGATTTTCTATTTATAAGAAAATAAATAGGCCCAGGCCCAAATACTCTCAACAAGGCCTAAATAATGATCATTGGATTTTGGCTCTTCATCTATATAGAATTACAATAATTCATCATTTCATAACCATTCGATCTTTGCTCGTTCAATCTCACACGTCTATATTTTTATCATTTTTTTCTGATTATATTGTAGTTAGAGTGTTAAACGAGCCGAGTCCGAGCTTGGCTTTATAAGCAAAAGTTTGGCTCAGCTCGTTAACGAGTTATTCAGGCTGGGACTCGAGCTTGCAATGTTATCCATTCTCTTTAAATATAATATATTTTAAATTTTTTATACTTCTTACCGAGTCGATCGAGTCGAGCTTTACTTGACACTAATCGTGGTGAAAATTAAATACATAGCGAAACTAAAACCTTAATTAACCCTCCCTGTGTGTCTAACCTCGTAAGTACTAAATCAAACTAGTTCTCATCTCAAGTACTAAATCAAACTAATACTGACGATTAAGCTGCCATTATTAGGTGTCCTGACGGTCAGACTACTAATATGTCAGCGTCAGTAGTGTTGTCATCAAATATATATTAAAGATTTGTTGATTATGTAATAAGACTAACGGTCAGGCCGTTAATATGAATTTTCCGCGAACAATTTGCTGATCGTCCGTGTGGCCTTCTCGGCAAAAATAAATAAAAAAATAAAAAATTCCCTTGAAAAAACAATAATGTAGGCCCAGAAATTATTTATTTATTTATTTATTTATTTATTTATTTATTACACCATTAAATTATTGAACACAAACGTTGCATGCATGGCATATAAAAGTCGGATTATTTTTCTTTCGGGCTTACGTAGTTGCATTTTCAATCTACATACGTACCCTTGTTGGCTGGTTAAGTGTTCACCACCCTACAGTTCCTTCTTACTTCCAAAGGAGTCCCGTCGACGGGTTTAATGTTACCCATTTTTATCATAGATTTCCCGAAGTCTTTGAAGAATGCGGACTCATTTTTGCTATACTTCAACACGAGATCGTCGGTGGCTACGTCGTCGAATAAAGCCTGATCCGAATGAAGAAGCCCTCTCCTCCTCACAAGATCTTGGTAGTAGTAGTTGTCGAAAATTTTTGATGATTTGGTGTCAAGCGGAGCAAGGTTGTTGTTGCCACCAGATCTTGGACATGTTTTCTGACGGTTGGCGGCGAATTTGGGGTCGATATCGGTGTCATTGTATATGTGGTTTCTGAATGTGACACATCTTGCTAAACCTATGGTGTGCCCACCGGAGAGAACGACTACATCTTTTTCGGAAAGACCCACGTTTTTAAATGCTGTTTTGAGGCCTTTAAGGTTCAAAGAAGGAGCGGGGAGATTTTTGTTTGCCAAATCTCTACTCGCCGTTCTTGCATCTAGTCTTCCGAGCTTCAACTTCCACCACGGACCCCCCAACTGTATTTTTTCCGAATCAAAACATGAAATATATTCTCATGAGATACTTTTAAAGTTAGGGTTAGAGAAACTTTTATCTCACCGTTGAAATTTGATCGATTGGTTAGAAAATAAACATATTTCAAGAGTAAAAGTAGATCATTAACTTAACTATTTAATTGGATAATGATTAAACTTACTATGTACACAGCATCTAGACTGGCGATGGCCAAAATATCCGCACACGAGACAACTCCGGAACATGCATCTTCCACCGCGGCTTTTACATCGTCGATGACATTAAATCCTCTGACAGAGTTTAAGTTCGGAAATGCCGTTTTCTCTCCGGTGAAAGTCGGTGTGTCGTCTAAGAGAATTGATCCATCGCATCCCTGTACTCCGATCCATAATATATATATATATAACAATCAACAATATTATTGAAGATCAATTTATCAAATTACAAAAAATAATGCTGCGACGACGAACATTGACGAAGCAGTCGTGGAAGAAGAGACGCAGAATGGATGCACCATTGCGAGGCTGCTGTTTTATGGCTTTAGCTATCACCGGATATACGACTTTGAACAGGTTGGGGCAGGATTTGGAGTAATAATTTGAAGACAATGCAGAAGTAGTTAATGGAAGAAGAAGAGCAATCAAAATGGCTGATTCGAACGAACTCGCTGCCATGATTATAAATTTTAAATTATCGTGGATTGTTTGTTGGATTTCTGATGTTTACATCCGCCTTTATTTATAGGCAATTATATTAAGTAGCCGGCGCGGCCGGTCATAGAGAAATTGAGAGTAGGCAATTTAAACCTTCGATTGTCCTTTTTGGTAAGCAATCAACTTCAAATTAAACAGTCAATTCATGAGAAAACGTAATGAAAAGCTTAAGTTACGTGATAGATTTTTAAAGATTAATAAGTATTCTCAAATTCAATACTTTTGATGACAAAACTCCGATAAAAACAAAAAGACTGTTCTTATCTTGACGATGATGGATTTCAATCTTTAAAATATTGTCATATTGTGATTTCTAGACTATCATAATCTAATCTACAAAAAAGAAAAATTTGTTGAAACTAGACTATCAATCCACATCATACTTTAATCACATGAACGTTGCAATCAAAGTCAAATTTTGTAACATACAATCTAATAATTAAGTAAGTAGACTGAAGTAGACAAGTCACAAGTGTCTAAGTGTTTCTATGTTTTAACTTTTATAAATCTACTTCTACCATAATGCTATCTAAATTTAATTTTCTGGTAAAACATCGATCGTGTGGTAACTAGTAAATTATCTATGTATATATATTAATTATTTAATTGCATAGACCACTTAAATACTAATTAATTCCCTCTTTACTTGGGAGTTTCGTTTGTCTCTCGCCGCCCTATCTTATAGGCTAACAAATGCACTGTCAGGGGAAACAATACAAATAACCCAATAAACCCCCATAAGAGAAATAACATACAATATAAGGAAGGAAAAACAAAATACCCCATAAGGGTATATAGATAAATAACCCAATAAAAGGGTATCTAAGTAGATACATATGTTGAAGGATTTATCAAGTTAATTCGTGATATTTATCTATCCATATTCATCTCCCTCTCTTCTCCGATTAACTCAACTCTCTCCGATCATCTCCTCCTGATCACATCAGATCATCTATCAGATCCAACTCTCAACATGGTATCTGAGCCTCAGGCTCTACACCGCTCTCGCTCACTTAACTCTATCTCCACACACACAAAAGTCTCCTTCCTTCCAGAAAACAACAACACCACTCTGCACCACCCGCCTCCACCACCTCCACCGCTGCCCAACCTTGAAAACATGACAGACACTCTCATTGATGGAAACGTTCACAACCCTCACCATCTTCCCACATCCTATAACATTAACTCTCTGTTTAGAAATTCCATGAACAAAATAGACTACATTTGCTGGAAGTCGCATTTTCTTGAAGTTCTAAAGCTCCATGACATCTCCCATATCATTGAGAAACCTGATCTGCAACCAAAGACAACTCCTGGGAACGATCGATAATATCGAGTATGAAAAATGGCTAAAGTCTGACCAACTGGTCCTAACTTGGATTAGAGCAACCGCCTCTCCTTCCGTTCAATCCATGATTCTACACTGCTCCACCTCTAAGGAAGCTTGGCAACTTCTAGATCGGTTCTTGTCTCCCCTGTGCAGCATTCATATCAAGTCATTACGAACGAAACTTCGAGCCACCAAGAAGAAAGCAGACGTCTCCATGTCTGAATACCTAATGGAAGTGCGAGCTACCACTGATGCCATTCGCGCTGCCGGCTCCTCGATTGAGGAAGAAGAGATCATTGGCTTTGTGGCCGATGGACTGGACGAGAGTTACAGAAGTTTCTTAACTCACCTTCACTTCAGTCCAGCTACGTCATTTGATGAACTCGTGAGTCACCTACTACAAGAAGAGGACTTACTCAAAAGAACAGAGCCATCGTCTCTGGCAAATCCCATTGCCTTCTTTGCTACACAACAACACCCATTGACTGAGGCAAACAACGTTAATCACGTGCCTGTGGGAGGCAACACAAACAATCACCACAACAACGCAAGAAATCACCATAACAATTTCAGAGGTCGCTATAGGGGGCGTGGGCGTCATCGAGGAGGACGCTTCAACGGAGGCCGATTCGGAAGAGGAGGGAGGATACAACCACATTTTCAACTACCCCAGGGCACCCGTATACAATGCGCCTCCACCTAATTACCAGCACCCAGAACACTTCTCACCCCCCTACTGCCAACACCGGCCTCCATCGGTGAACAAGTCTGCCATATATGCAATCACGCCGATCACACAGCCAGAACATGTAACAATCGAAGGAACTTCGCCTACAGTGCGCGACTCAACGATGATTCGAGCGCAATGTCTGTCCACAGCAGTGCCCCATCGGCAGGATCGGATGGTTCATGGTGCCTCGACAGTGGAGCGTCGAATCATATGACTCCATCCATGAACTCCTTTTCCGCCTCTCACCCATATCAAGGTAAAGACACGGTGATGGTCGGCAACGGCTCCCAATTGCCTATCTTAAGGCAGGGGACCGTTTCCATCGCGACATCCCTCGGTTGCATTCTAGTCCCTAACGTCCTATACGTGCCAGGACTTCACAAAAATTTATTATCTATTCAATCACTCTCTCACGATCTAAACTGCGTGTATTTATTTGACTCCAATGGGTTCGTTATTAAGGCCAGGGAGACGGGAGCTACTTTAATGAGTGGCAGTAGCGGTCGGGGCCTATATCACCTGGACAACTCGACAACAGACATTCAACACGGGAAGGAGACTTCTGCCTGTACGAGACTGACCCCGGTGATATGGCATCGCCGATTGGGCCATCCGGCAAAACCGGTCCTATCCAGCGTTCTCAATTCAATCTCTCCAGCTCTCATTGATCGTCGACTCTTCCGTTCTGCGACATTTGTGCTCTAAACAAAGCCAAAAAGCCTGCCTTCCACCGTCGGACCTACACCGCAAGGACCCCTGGAGCTCATCCATATCGACCTCTGGGGCCGGCTCCGGTGACCTCCAGGGAGGGATACAAATACTATGCGTGCATAGTAGATGATCACTCCAGGTTCACCTGATTCATCCCATTAGCGCGTAAGTCTGATTTCACTTTTCATTTTCTAAACTTCTGTAATTTTGTCGAACGGTCCTTTTCCTTTAAGATTCAAAAAATTCAATGTGATGTCGACGTCGAGTTCGTCGGCCACACTCTTCAAAACTCACTATTTAAACTCGGAATCCAACAACAATTTTCCTGCCCCTATACACCGCAACAGAATGGTATCGCCGAGAGGAAACACAGGCACATTGGTGACATCGGCCGATGCTTCCTTCACTAAGCATCACTACCCTCTGAATTCTGGAGTGACTTCTACGCAAGTGCAACATTCACGATCAATCGCTTGCCGTCCATCACCACAGGTAACGAATCACTGTATGAAATTTTATTTGGTCGAGTCCCAGACTACTCGACGTTGAGAACCTTCGGATGTCTGTGCTTTCCGATAATTCCAAATACCCAGAGAACAAAGCTTCAAAGCATAGAAACACGGTCTGTCTTCATCGGCTACTCGAGCGTACACAAGGGATGCAAATGTAAAGAACTATCCACTGGCAAAATTACGGTATCGAGACATGTCTTGTTTGATGAAACAACCTTCCTGTTCCAGTCTAAAGACACGACAACCCAAACCGAAGGACTGCCAGAGCCCCATTTCAGACAACTACCATCTGCATTACTTCCATCACCTGCAAGCCTAAGCAAGACGTTGGAACACAATTCGATACCGTCAGAAAATCATCAACAACAAACGTTTGTACAAGCAACAGTGACCGGTACTCAATTACCTGAAACAGAGGACAACAATCCAGTACAACCCAATTTCCGCATCGATACAATACCATATCCTAGCACGGCTATCACAGAAGATGTGCCCAACATCAGTCAAGGCGACGGTACGAGAAGATCAGGAAGAACAAGGACATCACCAGTCTGGCTTAAAGATTATGTAACTATGACAGAGGATTCCGGCAGGACAGAGCGCCAAAATCACTCTGCAACAGTACTCAAATCAAACACAATTGGGTCCCCCAATTTTTCGAGAAATACATCTGGTCAAACAATAACAACCAGGTTCGCCCAATCAACATCAATCAGGCTCCCCAAATCAACAAACGAGATCTTTAAAACACAGACCCAGAATCCAAATAAATCTCTCATAATCGGGTCAAACGGTTCAACCTCTCACCCAACTACAAATCAAGGCAAATCAGTCACCTTCAATCCTCCTTCCCGGACTAAAATCTGCCAACTATCGACCACCGGAAAATCAGATCCGACTTCCATCAAAGAAGCATTAACTTCCTCTCATTGGACCGATGCAATGAAAAACGAAATTGAAGCACTCGAAGTTAACAACACCTGGAGACTAGTTCCAAGACAGCAATGGATGAATGTAGTCGGCTCGCGATGGGTGTTCCGAGTAAAACAGAACTCCGATGGCTCTCTCAATCGGTACAAAGCCCGACTTATAGCGAAAGGCTTCCATCAAAAACACGGAAAGGATTACAACCTCACCTACAGCCCGATCGTGAAGGCTGCCACCATACGAACAATACTGTCCATCTCAACGTCGAAACAGTGGAAGCTCCATCATCTTGATGTCTGCAACGCTTTTCTAAATGGATATCTAATGGAAACGGTGTACATGGAACAACCACCGGGCTTCACAATGAAGACGACGACAGCCAAATCTCACGTTTGCATATTACAGAGGGCAATCTACGGATTGAAGCAGGCGCCGAGAGCCTGGTATCAACGCCTGAAAGAGTTTCTTCACAATTGCAAATTCTTCAACTCAACCTCTGATTCTTCCCTTTTTATCAGACGGAACAATGCAAAGGTCATCTACGTTCTCATATACGTAGATGACTTTGTAATTACAGGCGACTGCGAAACAGAGGTAAAGACATTCATTAACGATGTCTGTCGCGAATTCAAGTGCAGAGACCTGGGGCATCTCTCCTTCTTTCTAGGTCTAGAAATGAACACCACGGCAACGTCTACGATGATCACCCAAAAGAAATAATCGTTAGACCTACTGGCAAGATTCAACATGATGGGTTCGAAGCCGGTTTCCACGCCGTCAATTCCAGGGTCACACCTGTCGGCCGACGCAGGGACACCAATCGAAGACCCAACCTCGTATCGAAGTCTGGTCGGAGCTATGCAATATCTCAGCATAACTCGGCCGGATATCGCCTTCTCCGTCAACCAGGTGTGCAAGTTCATGCAACTACCAACCTCGACTCACTGGCAGGCAGCCAAGCGAATCCTTCGCTACATCAAGGGAACAATTGATGTCGGACTCCATTACACAGCATCACCATCAACGGATCTAAACATCATGGTCGATTCGGACTGAGCAGGTGACCCAGACGACAGACGCTCCACAATCGGCTCGTGCGTCTTCCTTGGACCCAATCCGGTGGTCTGGATGTCGAAAAAGCAACCCACCGTGTCATGATCCAGCGCCGAGGCGGAATACAGAGCCATCGCCCATATCACGGCCAAATTGAAATGGTTCTACTCTTTGCTAAGAGAACTAGGAGTCTACCTACAACGGACACCGGTGATACACACGGACAGCAAGTCGGCCATATTCATGGCGACCAATCCCGTAATCCAAGCTAAGATGAGGCATATCGAAATAGATTACCACTTCATTAGGGAATTCATAATTCGCGGCGACATCAGCTTACGATTCGTTCGATCCGAAGATCAGAGTGCCGACATCTTCACCAAGGCTCTACCGGCGTCGCACTTTCATCGACACCGGCAACGTCTACGACTCACCTACGTCGAGGGGGGGTGTCAGGGGAAACAATACAAATAACCCAATAAACCCCCATAAGAGAAATAACATACAATATAAGGAAGGAAGAACAAAATACCCCATAAGGGTATAGATAAATAACCCAATAAAAGGGTATATAAGTAGATACATGTGTTAAAGGATTTATCAAGTTAATCCATGATATTTATCTATCCATATTCATCTCCCTCTCTTCTCCGATTATCTCAACTCTCTCCCATCATCTCCTTCTGATCACATCAGATCATCTCTCAGATCCAACTCTCAACATGCACCACCGGTCACCTTCTTTTTTAGTCATTTAGATATACTTAGGAGTGTAAATGGGTCCAGGTCCAGCCGTCCAAAGCTCAGGTTAATTTTAACTCATTAAACATTTTGGTCCTATTTTCAGGTCCAGACCTGATCATTAACCAGGGTCCTGACTAACCAGACTTGAACTCAGATTCGAAAATTATAATATATTATCTTCAACTTTATAGTTTTAATTATAATTAAAAGTATCAATTATATTTTCAACTTATATCATCTTCAACTTTGGTTAGAGTTTTAATTATTAAGTACTCATTATATTTTTTTTAGTTCTAGTTTATTTTTTCTAAAATACACAAGTAACACAATTATATAATCTTAATCCCAACACACAACATACAAGATATGTTTTAGGTTTTTCTTTCTTTCTTTTAGCAGCTGTGATTTTTTGATTTTGTATGACTAATTAAATATCTAAAATTTAGATTATTAAATGATATTTTGAATTTAATTTTTATTTTATGTTTCAATGTTTAAGACTTCTTTTTTTAACCCTTTTAGGTAAAAGTCCCTATGTAGACTCAGATCCGACCCAAATCCGGATTTTTTTATGGGTCGATCTGGGTCCAGATATTTTTCTTTTAAGACTGAACTCAATCGGCCCAAACCCGGACCAACTTTATGGGTTCAGGTCCAAGACAACCAGCCCAAACCCCGATTTTTTATGGATCTGGGTCCAGATATTTTTCTTTTGGACGAAGACCCGGCCCATACCCGTACCAACTTCATGGGTTCAGGTCCAAGCCAACCAGCTCAGACCAGATTTTTTTATGGGTCTGAGTCCAGATATTTTTCTTCTGGACCTGGACTCGGTTCAGACCCGGACCAACTTCATTGGTACAAGTTCAAGCCAATCAACCTAGACCCGATCCATTTACACCTCGATCTAGATATACTAGTACTAGATCCATTTTAAAAATAAACTTGTTTTTTCCTAAGAAAAGGCCGAATTTAAAATCCGGTTAAATGATTGAAACACAAGAGAAACTAGAGACGAAATATAATTAATAATTTTTACTATTAAAATGACTGAATTGTTGAAGGTTCATGATTTGAGTATGTATTTTATTTCATATTTATTTATTGATGGTGTGTGGGCTCACAATGGGGTGCTCACACACACAACTCTTAGGATTCCTTCTCTCAATTGTCAACCCCCTTCTCTGTTGGACCAGATGAGGTATTTATAGTGTTAGCCCAGGAGGCCTGCAGACTTCCTGGCCTCCTCCAGGCCCGGCCTTTCCGTGTGGTTGAACCCGGAGACGGACTGTTTGGTCCACGGTCCGTTGGGACGGTCCATGGTACCAACAGTACTCTCCCTGGGCTCAAGGGCTACGGGCCGTAGGGCACCGCCGGGTCTGATTGCTCCTACTTGTCCAACCAAACGTCTTTATGACGCTTCGATGTCCGTGCTCCTTATCCCTTCAACTTTTTTTTTCTATAAATAAGATCTCTGTGGCCTGCTTTCTTCGCTCCACCCTTCCTTTCTGATGAGCGATCAAGACCTTCTGGAGGAGTTCGGCCGTGAGGTGAAACTCCAGCATGCTGCGTGGGCGGAGTGTCTGCTGCTGCCGGTTGATAACTTCCATAGTGTCACCATGTCGAAGAGCCAATGACTCAACTCCCGACGGCCCACGCCCCCGGGCGCACTAGCCTTGCATGTCATTGCCTGCGGTGCGGTCAGGGCCGGGCTTTGGCTGCGATTGTTGTTGTTGCTGATGCTGTTGTCCCCCTTCCCCAAGTGGTAAGCCTTTGTGTTTCTGCTGGCGCTTGTGATCTTGTGTTTTCGCTCCCAGGAAATCCTCCACGTTGGATTCCCCGTGGGATCTCTCCATGGCGTTCGCTAACGTACTGGGGGGTTTCCTCACGAGGTCTTCTGCGAAAAAGGTGGGCCTCAGGCCAATACTGAGGGCGTATAAAACCGTCTCCTCCTGTATCCCCTCAATTTTTTGGATTTCGCTCGCGAACTGGTTCTTGTATCCGTGCGTGCCCTCGAAGTCCCATAGCTTAGTAGCACTAAGGGTGCTCTGTACTTTGACCTTCTTCGCCGGTGCGCGAAAGCCGTTCTGAACGTCTTCTCCAAGTCCTCGTAGGTATGGACGAAACCCCTAGGGAGGGTTCTGTAACATGCGATCGCATCGCCCGTGAGCGCTCTGTGGAACATTCGACACCAGACATCCTTCAGGTTCGTCTTGTCATCCATGTCGTTGGTTCTGAACGAGTGGAGGTGATCTTTCGGGTCAGTGTCTCCCTTGTAAAAGGGGATCTTCGATCGGGGATCTCTAGCTGGGGCTTCCCCTCCGGCCACGTACACCGTTACGACCACACCGCTCCTGGGCTCTCCCCCTCCTGCTCCGTCCGACTCCATAGTGTGGCGGTCAGTCGTGAGTTGGAGGACCTGCTCCTGCAGTTGCCGCTAACTTTCTTGCAGGGTGGAGACCAGTTCGGTGAGTTTCGCGTTCTCCCATCTATCCTCTCTTTTGACGTAGTCTCTCTCCTGGTGACGCTTGTCGCGTCCCTTCCTCCCCTTCCTCTCGGTGGGGGTCGGGGACCTGCTTGGCCTCCTCCGGCTCTGCTTCCTCTCTTCTTGGCGACGCGTCTCCTCCCGCACTTTAAGCGCCTTGGTGAGACGCTTTCTCTTGTACGATAGGCCGGTTCGGTTCTGTCCGGGTCTTCCTCCGCAGCGTCCATCCACGGTGGCCTCATTGCCATCAGAGTCTTTTCCGGATCGTGGTGTCTCTCGACGGAAAGCTTCGAGCTTTCTCCCTTGTGGTAGTCGCTGCCTATAGCCATCCTCCTCTCTCCGCCGCGAGTCGCTTGGTTAGTTCACATCAGGTTCACCATTGATGGTGTGTAGGCTCACAATGGGGTGCTCACACACACAACTCTTTGGATTGCTTCTTTCAATTGTCAATGCATGAGTTGTTTAACATCGGATAATGAATTTCGTTCTTATGATAAAACAAAGGTAATGAATTTAGCAAAATTTTATCCTATGGATTTTTCTACTGTTGACATTAAAGTTTTTGAAGATAAACTGTTAGAATACATTTTTCATGTACGTAATAACGAAGAACTTTCGAATTTGAATAGAATTGGAGAGTTGATCGTAAAGTTGTCTGAGAAGTGAAAAAATATCGAATTTCCTTTACTGTTTCGTTTGTTAAAATTAACACTCACATTTTCACTTGTGACTGCTTCAGTGGAAAGATCTTTTTCAGTAATGAATTTTATAAATTTAAGTTATCGCAATCGTATGGATGATGTTTGGTTGAATGATATTTTAGTAACATATGTTGAAAAAGATTTATTTTTTAATGTTAGTAATGATGATATTATGTATTTGTACCAAAATATGACATTTCGTCGAAAATAATTAGATTGATTTTTTTTTGAATTTAGTTAAATAATTTAAAATTAGCCCATCGTAGAAAAAATTCCTGGATTCGCCGCTACACACGTCTATATTTTTATCATTTTTTTTTCTGATTATATCGTCGTGAAAATTAAATACACAACAAAATGAAAACCCTAACCCTCCCTGTGTGACTGTGTCTAACGTAAGTACTAGATCCAACTAGTTCTCATCTTAATTAAATTAACACTACAGAAAAACAATGTTTTGATCCAGTATTTACTGGCAGCTAGACCGTCAATATTAGGTGTCCTGACGGTCAGAACGTCAATATGTCAGCGTCAGTAGTGTTGTCATCAAATATGTATTATACTAGCGGCCTAGCCGACAGTAATAAGACTGACGGTCAGGCCGGCTGTATGAATTTCCCGTGAACAATTTGCTGACCGCTTCGTCGCCGGTATGGCCTTCCCGGTCAAAATCTTTCTGGCGGCCAAATTCCCTCGGAACCCGGCATAACACTAGAAGTTTTATTTATTTATTTATTACACCAATAAATTATTGAACACAAACGTTGCATGCATAGCATATGAAAGTCGGATTATTTTTCTTTCAGGCTTACTGGTTGCATTTTCTGTGAAAGTCGGAGATCGAGTGATCGGAGCGTGAGCCGGAGGATCGCTTAGGGTTAGTTGGAAGGTCGCGACGGAAGGAGAGAAGAACGTTGGGAAGGAACCCAAAGGGTTTTGGAATATATTTTGAAAAGTTGAAGAATAAACTATTACAAATAACTATTTATACCAAATGAAACTAACCCTAATTCTAATGGGCCAACATACAGATTGGGCCTTGTGACTAATTACTCTTAATAATAGATGTATAATTAACTTTAAACTAATAGATGTATAATTACTCTTAATACCCCCCCTCAAGCTGGAGAGTGTATGTCATAGAGTCCCAGCTTGGGTAGTAGATTTCTCAATGATTCTAAGCTTGCTGGCTTTGTCAATATATCTGCCACCTGAGATGTTGTAGAGATGTGTTGCAATTTAAATAAACCTGCTTGTAAATGTTCACGAATTAGATGGCAATCAATTTCAATATGTTTGGTGCGTTCATGAAACACTGGATTTGAGGCAATATGTATTGCAGCCATATTGTCACAGTGCAACAGGGTTTCTCCAGATGGTTTAACCTGTAAATCATTCAGAAAGTAGTGCAACCACATTATCTCACATACAGTTGAAGCCATAGCCCTATATTCACTCTCAGCAGATGACCTGCTTATTGTTGTTTGTTTTTTTGATTTCCATGTTATAGCTGATCCTCCTAGTAGTATTGTGTATCCTGTGATGGATTTCCTTGTGTTAGGGCAGTCAGCCCAATCAGCATCACAGAAAGCTTCTAATTGAAGAGGTGCATTCCTCTTATATAGTATACCTTTCCCTGGAGCCCCTTTTATGTATTTCAATATTTTCATGGCTGAGTCAAAATGTGACTGTTTGGGATCTGCTAGGAATTGGCTATGATGACTAACAGAGAAAGCTATATCAGGTCTTGTGATTGTCAAGTATAGCAATTTCCCAATTAGTTTTCTGTAATTTGAAGGATCCTTCATTGGAGCATCCTTCTCTGGATTTTTGAAATTGTGGGACATTGGGATCTTAGATGGAGAAGCTCCCAATTGTCCAAAGTCATGTAAGATATCAAGGGCATATTTTCTTTGTGATAGAAAAATACCCTGGTTTGATTGGGATACCTCAATTCCTAAAAAATATTTGAGTTTACCCAAATCCTTTATATGGAATTGAAGATGTAGATATCCTTTTAGCTTTTGGATTTCAGTTTCATTGTCCCCTGAAATGATTAGATCATCCACATAGATGAGTAAACATGTATATGAGTTTGTGGATGATTTAAAGAATAGTGTGTAGTCTGCATGAGATTGAGTGTAGCCAAATTTGGTCAGTGCAGAGGTTAGTTTCTCATACCAATTCTTATTTGCCTGTTTCAAGCCATATAAAGATTTTTTAAGTCTACAAACTCTTGTATCATCTGGTGATAGCATACCTGGAGGGGGAGACATGTAAATTTCCTCAGACAAGTCACCATGTAAGAAGGCATTGCTTACATCCATTTGATATGTGGTCCAGTTTTTGGTTGATGCTACTGCTAATAAGGTCCTGACAGATATAATTTTTGCAACAGGGGAGAAGGTTTCTTTGTAGTCAAAACCTTCAACCTGAGTATGACGTTGTGCAACTAGCCTTGCTTTTAGCCTTTCAATGTCCCCATTTGATTTATGCTTTACTTTGAAGACCCATCTTGAGCCAACAATCTTTCTTTCTTTTGGTTTTGCCACTATTTCCCATGTGTCATTGAGCTCAAGGGCTGCTAGTTCATCATTCATGGCCTTTACCCATTCAGGACTTTGGCTAGCCTGTTTGAAAGAAGTTGGTTCTGTGGTTGTGGAGATTTTGTCCAAGAAGTCAGTGTGGGCAGTGGACAGCCTCTTGTATGTTAGATAATCATGCATTGGATATGAGGTGCCTTTTGATTTCCCACAACTTGTTGCAAATGAGCAGAAGTAATCATTCAGTTTTATGGGAAGTTTTGTTTGCCTCTTTGGATATCTTGAGTTTAATTGAGTATTTGAGGTAGGGTCAACACTTGTGTTTTGTTCTTGTGTTGTTCCTGATGTTTCAGGATTTAGTGTTGTTTGAATGTGAATTTCAGAGTTTGGATTTTTTGGAATTAACTCTGATGACTCAGAGTTTGGTTCAGTTGTGGTTTGAGTTTGTGAGTCATCTTGAGGCATTGAATATTCCTCTGAGAGGTCAGAATCATTTAGTAGTATATCATTTTGCTTCTCAGTTGTTGTATTGCTCTTGACTCCTTCTGAATTGTTTTGATTTAGTGGAAATTCATCCTCATAGAATGTAACATCTCTGCTCACAGAGATTTGTTGATTATCTAATTCATAAATGATAGAGCCTTTTTGAGTTGGGGGTTGACCTAAGTATATGCATTTTTTGGCTCTAGGGGAGAACTTGTCTTCTCTTACAAGGCAAGTTGCATAGCACAGACAACCAAAGGTTCTAAGACCTTCATAGTTTGGTTGCTTGGAATGCATGAGCTCATATGGGGATAGGTTTTGTGTTACCTTAGATGGTAGTAAATTAATGATGTAAGTGGCTTGGAGGATTGCATATCCCCATAGCTCAGTTGGGAGAGAGCATTGAAATTTCAATGCCCTAGCAACATTTAAGAGATGTTGGTGTTTTCTCTCAACCACACCATTCTGTTGTGGTGTGTGGGGGCAGCTAGAGTAGTGAATGATTCCTTTTGTTTTTAAGAAATCATCCATGGCTGAAGAAAAAAATTCTCCACCATTGTCAGTCCTAATAGATTTGACAGAAATGTCAAACTGGTTATTAATAAGAGTATATAAATTTCTAAAAATATTAAAGCATTCAGACTTCATAGATATAAGATATGTCCATGTGTACCTAGTGTAATCATCAACCACAGTTAAAAAATATCTCTTCCCATGGATTGTTGGAGTGTGAAAGTTCCCCCACACATCCATGTAAAGTAAATCAAATGCATGTTTAGTTCTAGATGCATGCAGTGGAAATGATTTTTTAGGTTGTTTAGCATAATGACAAGTATCACAGTGTTTATCAAAAGTAAAAGAAGAGTTTAAAAAATTAAAATTCAGATTGTTCAAAATGTGTTTGAGCCTGTCACTTGAAGTGTGACCAAGCCTATTGTGTCATGTGGAAGTTGTGGTGGCACCTGCAAAAGAATTTTGATGATTGATTGATTGATTGATGTGTGGCAACAGATATAGTCCTTTCTCCATCCTACTCTGACCAACTTCCTTCATCTGAACCTTGTCATATATAAATGCACATGATTTAGAAAATTGAACAGAGTAGGTATCATATTGGGTTAGCTTGCTAATAGATAGCAAGTTAACTTGAAAGGATGGGTTGAAGTACACATCCTTCAGTGTGATGTTGGGTGATACAGAGATGTCACCCTTTAAGGAGACTGTTTGACTGTCCCCATTTGGCAGTGAGATCTTGAAAGGATCACACTTGATGAGTTTTTGAAATAAGGATTCATTTCCACTCAGGTGCTCAGAGGCACCTGAGTCAATGATCCAGTAAATATCAGAATATTTGTTAAAGAATGGAATTTGCTTTACCTGAATCCTTGTACTTTGGTAGAGGCTTCGGGTTGTATTTCTCAGAATATAGTGGGAAGCCATAAGGTCGAATGGGGTTTTCAGGGGATTCAGCCTTTTTTTCATCAATTCTCCATGGGGTCCAGGTTTGGTCAGAGTTCACACAGTTGGCAGAACCCTGTGCTTTGTTAGCCATAGAGGGTGTTGGAGTTGTGGGATTGGCCCTAGTGTTTCTAGAGGGATACCCATGTTGATTGAAACACTTTTCATCACTGTGTCCAAATACAGCACAGTGGAAGCAATAGTATCTCGTATTGACTTGTTTCCCACTCTTGTAGTATATAGGTTCAGTAGGAGTGGGAGGCCTTTTCCTCTGATTAGGGTTGGATGAAGAAGGAGCATCAGTGGGCTTGACTGTGGTCTGAAAGGGTGCTTTCCCTTTTGCAGAGTAGAAAGCTGAGCCTTGGTTAGGATTAGAGCTGCTGCTGGTTAGTTTTTGTTGTGCCTCTTCATGTATGACCATAGAAAAAACTTTTCCAAAATTTGGGAGTTTGTCCATTGAGAGGATGGTAGATCTGATTTGTCTGAAGTTATCATTCAGACCCATTAAGAACTTCCTGATCTTTAGCCTCTCTTCCCTTTCATTTACTCTCCCATTCACATTACACGTGCAAGTGATGCAACTGCATCTTGGAACCTCCCCATAGGCATCTACTTCCCTCCATAAGGTTTTAAGCATGGCACTGAATTTAGATACTGTGTTTGAACCTTGTTGGAGTAAAGCAATATCTTGTGTCAGTTGGAACAGATGTGTCTCATTAGACTGTTTGAACTGATCTCTGAGATCAGCCCAAATGATTGCAGCATCATCTGTGTACATGATTTGGGAGGCTATCTCCTGAGAGACAGAGCTCCAAATCCACTGACGGATTATCCCATGACAGGTAATCCAGGCCTCGTGTTCCTCTTCCTCATTTTGGGATGGTTCCTTGATGGATCCATTTACAAACCCCAGTTTTCTCCTGGTTATTAGCATGGTTGTCATCTCTCTATTCCATGGGTAATAATTTTGGCTTCCTTGTAGGATGTTTATAATGGAAGGAGGGCCATAATCAGAGGGTTTAAAGAAATACACAGATGTAGGATCAAATAGGGGACCTCCCAGTGGCTTCTTTCTCAGAATCTGAATGGATTGGGCATCATTATCAGCCATGATAAGGACTCTGTAATGTAGTTTATGATTATAAAATGGTATTAGTATAGCATAATTACAATTCAAGCAATGTGAAAGAATCAAAGAATGTATATTACAGATTTGATCTGATATTAAAATGTATTGATGTGTTTTTTGAGTTGACAATCGGATAAATTTGGAGTATCCAGAGTAGGATAGTTTGACAATGGTCCTCAGCCCATCTTTGATTGGTTTAGATTGTAAGCATAGCTTACTCATAATTGAATAATCAGTGTGCAGCGGAAGTAACATAATGAAAACATTCATCCTAGGTAACATATTAACATTATTGATGTAATATAAACATGACATGAAAATGACATTCAATGATGATGAATATAAATAAGATCTGAGAATGGCAGTTAACATGCAAAGTAACCTAATCAGTAACAGCCATAAAAATGAAACACGCATGCTGTTTAATGTGATGTGATCTGAGAATGATCTCAGATCACATCTAAGCACTAGTGCTATCACTGAGGAGGCATATAGATCATCCTGATAGCAGGGTAGCATGCATATAGATCTAGCAGAGCATGCAAGCAGAAATCTCAGAGGAGTAACAGCGATATCGCATGATGTGTGTAAACAAATGACACATAGAATATAGATGAATGTATCAAACATAGCAAAAAATAGTACATAGAACATCAAGCACGGACATGCAAGAGGTGATCTCAAGTTTTTAAGGGTAAACACACAGCATGATATTTTTGGATCAGTAGTTATATCAAATGGAGCTAGATATGACATACAGAACATCATACATGAACATGCAAAGGGGGTTTTATGTATTTAGGGTTTTAGGTTTATCGAATAGTAAGTTCTTAGATATACCAGCTTTCGTTTTGAAGAGGTGCGAATGGATCCTGACGGAGTCACCCCTTTTTTTCTTTTCTCTTTTGTGTCGCTGACCTCCTTTGCTCTTCACTGAGGACAGTGCAGTGTGGTCGTTTTAGCAGCGCAGCACTCCGAGATGCTCTGATACCATGAAGAAGTCGGAGATCGAGTGATCAGAGTGTGAGCCGGAGGGTCGTTTAGGGTTAGACGGAAGGTCGCGACGGAAGGAGAGTAGATCGTTGGGAAGGAACCCAAAAGGGTTTTGGAAATATATTTGAAAAAAAATAATACAAACTATTACAAGTTAACTATTTATACTCTAAACCTAATGGGCCAGGCCAACAAACAGATTGGGCCTTGTGACTAACTTAGTGTAGAAATAATAATAAATGTGTAATAGATTAACTAATCAACTAATCACTCTTAACACTCTTAATAATTGGGTCTCTCTAAGTCCTATTAATTCATCAATATTCACGGGATTAATTCACTGATACCTTCAATTGTATCAGCTGATGATCAGATTGGGGTTGGTTTGGGGATTGTTAGAGTAAGAGAAGGATGAAGTAAGCTAGGTTTAAATCCTTCTTATTAATTTTATAATTTTAAGGAACTTATTTTATAGAAATACAACGTCATGCATGTTCCATATATAATTTATATATTATGAATAATTAATCAAGCTAATAAGGACGTTGGCCTATATAGTTGCCTCGAGGACTGTAATTGCAAATGATAAATATATGACCGTTGTTGCACTTCACACGTGCACATCCGAGCTTATTAGAGTTCCTCCATACCACCTGTGTGTAGTGCCCACACACTTTACCGCTAGCACAACTGTTGGAAGCATAGTTGTACCATTGCTTCTCGGACATCCAAAGTGCAACAGCGTCACTGGCGGTATACTCTTTACCGAAGCCTGAGAATAAGTTCTCACCATATGGACCGCCAGAGTGTTTCATTATACAGTTTCCTCTCCTTGAATTTGCATAATTCTGAGCATAAGCTGCAACAGTGTTGTCCCACACCATCGGTCCGACCCCAACGGATTGCCTAGCTCTGTTGTGAGCATTGAGAAAATCTTGTGGAGTGTTTTGAGATTTGCCACAAGGTGTCATGATGGACAGACTCACAAAAAATACCAAAGCTAATGAGATTTTTAAATACCTTGCCATTTTTGGATGAGATATAATAGTTATGTGTAAAGGGAGGGGGGATTTATAGTATTTCATGATTTCATCAATTGTTACAGGAATATAAAATCTTAATTTACTAATCAGTGGATTCATCCATATCTATCTTAATTTCCACATATTAATACTTGAATTCCGAGATGAAATTTCCACTTGTTACATGAAAATAAATTCTGCTTTGATAATTAATTATTGCGTGATAAATAATTGCAGATGCTAACATCATTTATTTTGGCAGTTTATCATTAGTTGAAAATTCAAGCATGAAATTATGGAATAAAATCACGTGTGGAATTTTATATAAGAGAGGGTAATTGATGCGTAATGAAATGGACGACTGGAAACTTAGAAGATTAGTATCTTCCAACTCAATTGAATGAATAGAACCTTCTAAATGAATAATCAATTCATTACATCAACTTTATTATTTATTAGTCATACATTACCTAATCTTATTAATTAATTAATTAGTATTTAATTACCTAATTTTAACTTATTCACAGACATGGTGTCAAATGAATCGAGTCGAATTTTTGCTTATAAAACCGGACTCACGAATCATTGTTTAAGTACTTGGGCCATTTTATAATTTGTCGACCGGTCCGGGGCCGACCCACGAATAATCAGTCAACACTAGAAAAAATGCAAACTAAATGTTTAACAGGCTAACACATTGTGATTATTGAGACCAGACTTAATTTGTACTGGGCTTCAACCTTCAAGATTATTCTTGTTATGTATTAAATATTATCTAAGCTAATAATTAATTAGTGCAAATTTCAAAAGATCCTCAGTTTTTTTTTTAATTTTTTCAAGGGTAACAACTATATTTTTATAGATGTAGAGTTTCTTAGACCAGTAAGTCAATCTTATTTTGTAAAGGTAACAACTAGATCTACCATTTGATCAGTGAGTCGAAAAATCCGAACATTGTTAGGTACTTATATTCACTCCTAATTATCCTAAGATTCACTTATACAAATGGATTAATGATGAAAGAATTAGAGTAAAAATCAAAGTTAAAAAGATCGACTATTATAATTTATAACTACAATAACCAATAATTTTAGAAGAAGAAAAGAAAACAAAATAGAAATCAATCGAGACGAAATTCTCAAATTAAATTTCATTTAAAAGAATAACAATTCCCAAATTACAAAATAGAGAATAAAAATACCAGATAAAAGTAAAAAAGAAATGAACAAAAATGTCATTGACTCTATCTTATTAATTATGTAGTCTAATTATAAAGTAACTAAATACGTTGTTTTAAGAGGTTTGATTTTCTATACTTTCATCATAAATTTTTTTAAAGGATAACAACAAATCTTCTTATAACATTTCAGATCAAAAGAAAAACTGACATCCTTAATAACCTCATTAATGACTATATCAAGAAATCTACTAACGTGTTATCTGTATTTTTTATTTTTCTTTGTTCATATATGACACGAAACTACCATGCCAATAGCTTTCCATATATAACAGTCCCCAAGTGAGAAAGTGATGTGTAAATTTTTGCACAGTCTCTGTAAGATCACTCAACCTAATACCTGAACTAGATTAGTTGAAAACTATAATATTCATTATTCTCCAGAAATTCATTAGGTGCTCGGCCAACAGAAATAAAAAAGACCTGGAATAAGAGTAGTTGAAAACAAGATGACTTATATTTTTCTTGCAGATTGCATAATAGGCAAGTATTTGCACTTTTTAATTTTTTGAACGTGTTTAAGTGATCTTGTTTCACACTTCATAGGAGAATAAAAGATTTTGTTGACATTTTCGATCAAATTCTTTTGGTTATTACTATCGTAGTGGAGGACGACAACATGAAAGGAAATGATTAACTAATTTCGACCATGATAAAAGATGTGAGAAAGATAAACAATAATGGTTTCGACAAATAATCGAAACAGTGATTATATTCTTTAATAACCAATGTAAAATATCTTAAAACCTGAGATTCACCCTGGATTCAGATTTAATCGGGTCGAGACAAGGTTATTTGTGTAGAAATACCAAATTATCCATCGTTTAGCTTGGATGCTCGGTGAAATGTTGATTTTACTTCAAAAGTAAAGACAGAAATAGAGTGAAAATGAGGGAGAGAGAGAAAGGACGAAGAAAAAGATACCGTGACAAATGCTGAAATCAACGGCTACATTTACATGTGAAAGACAAATGAATGATACAAGTTACATTATAGATCACAGGACGGATCACTCCAACAGAATGCAAACAAAGAAGCGGGCCTCCGGCTGAACAATTCCAATTATTTGCAAAAACAGGACAAACAATTTCGATTATTACATTAAATAATGAATGGAATTATTTTTGGTTTGCACTTTACAAATCACAAGACTGTGTAGAACTGTAGATTATAAGGAAACAAGGAAGGACGGCCATGGAGTCGAAAACTATCAACTCCTCTGTTCGGATCGAAACGGATTCACAATTGAGTCGGTCCGAACCAGAATTCAAACCGGTCCACACACGACCAGCCAGCACCCGGCAAATCACCATGGCCCTTCTTTTACCTCCGACTGCGACGCCTGTACTATGAGCGCCGCCACTTCCTGAGAATGTTCTTATAGAACCATTTCCGGGTACAGGAAATATGCACCCATCGCCGAATAAAGGTTCTTTAGCATTGAATGCCGGAGCAGAGTGGAACCTCATCATCTCGTTACCATCTGCGGCGCACCGGGAATCATTTGGTCCTGCACAGGATCGCATCTTCTGACGATATTCCTCAAATGCTGCAACTTTCTTTGACGAGTTTTGAACCTTAAAAACCATCTCGATTTCGCCGCAGAATGCTGTGGTTGGCCACCAGTTGGAAGTGAAGATGATCTCCACCACCTTCCTCGACGATTGGTTGGGCCGGAGTGGGATCAATGTTGGCAGGATCGAAAGCTTCTCGTTCTGAAGTGGTTTTGCAGATAGAACGATCCCTCCAGTTTGGTTACTTGGCATTCTCTGTTTTTCATTTGACAATTGTGAAAACGAAGGACGAGAGGGGAGAGAGTGAGATTTGGGTATTTTGGGTTTGGCTTCTGCGAGTCGGACGATATCTTCGAGGTGCTTTGAAGTTTTTCCACACCCAAGATCGGAGTAAAGCTTGCTGTGGTTCTTCTTGTTTGACGATGAGAGAGAAGAAGAAGAAGAGAATGAAAAGGAACCTGATTTTGCATGTTTCTTCGACATTGGAGGTTTATAATGATGGTGACGGTAGACATCTTCTGCGACGACAGATTTGCATCGGAGTGTTTTTATCCATCCACTCGCCATTGGTAACAAGCTAGGAAGGAGGAGGAATGGAGGGAGGATCGAGAAGGTGAGGGTGCTGTTCTGTTGTTTCAGCCTCTGAGGAAAAAAGCTGGCTATACTATACCTATAACCTATAAAATATATTAATATAGTATTTACCTAAACCGGCAATATATTACATAGATAATTTTTTTCCATAGATGAAAATTATGGTAACAAAATAATTTGAGATAGCAAACATTCAAAGTCAATAAATCAAAATTCATGGTTTGGTCAAGTTGGTTTGAAAATAACTAGATATTTGTTGGATCGCTCTGTAGTTATTGTCGTTGTTGTTGTCCAAACATTTCAATTTGGTTTGGTCGGTTTAGTAAAGAAGCAAGACTTGTGACGTTATGGTGCACATTGGTTTGGTCGGTTTTTGACATCTTACCCGATCCGCACGTTATTATGTATGGTCTTTGGGGAAAAAATTGTAGATTTTTTTAAGATTCTTATTTTTTAGTTATTTATTAGATTGATTTTGCAAAATCACAACTACTTGCAACTGTTGCAACTGATAACTACTTAACTACTTTTGAATGTGACATTGAGACGACTTATTTTGAATAATAGGGTTATTCAATTACATCTCGATTAGTCTATTTAATCACAACCTCGTAGACACTAATAAAGTAGTTGTTTAAAGTAAAATTAGCCCACTGGTTTTTTCTGAGTTCTAAGGTTCGAATCTTACTTTATACATTTTCATTTAAATTTATCCGGCAATATATTACGTGGTTTTGGTATATCACTTGGAGGTTAACAACTCTACATTTGTAGATAAACGCCCTTTGTTATTAAATAAAAATAACAAAGTAGTTGTTTTGTTTCACGTCTTACTAGTCGATTTATTTAATTGTTGACGATTTCGACCATTGTCTTCTTTCAGGGAAGGAAGATATTTTCAACAAACTATGGCAGTGTAGGAGTGTCGGACTCTCAGGTGGACACAAACACATGGTGGACGGAAGGATATCCCAATTTTTTTGAAAGGTTTATGAAACCGATATGAGAGGGAGAGGTGTGTAGGAATCTGAGACTATACAAATGAGTTTTTTTAATGAGTGTGTGAGTTGTCTTTGTTTTTATTTTTATTATGATTTGTGTTATTTGTGAGTTGTAATTAAGGATGAGAACAGGTGGGGCGAGTGCCCCCGGTATCCGTCCCGTTCTGGAAAACAGGGCACGGAACGGGACGGGTTAGGTCAGGTCAGGTACCCTACGACCCTACCTTCCTGTCCCAAGACCCGTCATGGACCGGGTGACCGGGGCGACCTGCCTGAAATTATAAAAATTAAATCTAAAATTTAGAATGGGTAAATTTTTTACCTTGATTTTTAAATTTTAATTATCATATATATCTAATATAATATAATTTAAATTAATATAAAAAAAAATTAATTTTTTAAAAAACCGGGGTGACCTGCCCGGGTTTCGCCTTGCCTCGAGACCCACCCGGAATATGACTGGGGCAACGAGGCAAAACATGAAAAATGGGGTAGAATATCTGTCCCGTTCCCGGGAACGGGGCAAGACCGGGGCGACCCGCCCCGTTCTCCCCTTACTTGTAACCTTCGAGAGTGTCTTTATATGAGACCAGGTTCAGCGAGGTTCACTGTCACGTGGTGAACTATTTTTTTGGGTATATATTTATGACGATTTTATTAAAGGCGATTTAGATTAGAAATAAAATAAAGAGACTACAAGACTACAATAATAAGAAAAATAATTAAGCAAACAACTAAAATACGATAGGATGTGTGGAATATGTATGACTTGTAAGTCAGTAACCAATAGCGATGCTTTCTTCCATCTTCTGATGGCTGTAACTTCCGAACTTAACCTTTGAGATTTCCTCTGCCACACGCCGATTTCCCCAACCGACTCGCCGATTCACTCGCGGATCTTAGAATCGCACTTGTCACAACCAAATCAGCGGTTCCCTTACGGGATCAACCCTAAATCGCTCGCGAACGACGGCGGCGAAAATTAACTCGGCCGTTGACTCTCGGGAGGACTCGCTCTTGGTGGACCAGCAGCGCTCACGATTTGCTGACGCAAAATTGCTCGGTATTCCTTGGCTCATGCGGAGTCTCTCGCGGTGTGGAGCAACGGGAGGAAGTCACAGAAGGAATGCAGCTGGAGGTTTCTGTCGCTCGCGGTCAGGTCGGAAGAGACTTCTGTCGCTCGCGGGGTGGACGATCTATCGCTCACGGAAAGAGCTCAGTCGCGGTCGCGGAAGGTGCCCGTGTAGTCACACAGGTGTACGCTCGCAACACTCAGGCTCTCGCTCGCTGCTTCGCTTTTTTTTTTTTTTTTTTTTTTTTTTTTTTTTTTTTGACGATTTTTGTTCAAAAATAATAATAAAGTGTTAGTGTATTTTTATTTTATGGCAACTTGACAATGAAATTTATGGAACACCTCTAGCTCTATGGCTCTGTTTCCCTTATGCTTATTAATATTTATCCAACCTACCACCACAAAGTACAAACTAACTAGCAAACCTGGATAGCAGAGAAGGCTATGGAGTCTATCTTCGAGGATCGCCGGAAGTGGGCGGTACTGATGGCGACGATATGGATTCAAGCTATCTCTGGTACTAATTTTGACTTCTCCGCCTACTCATCGAATCTCAAGTCCGTACTAGAAATCTCCCAAATTCAACTCAACTACCTCGCTGTTGCATCGGATATGGGGAAGGTACTAGGATGGTCTTCCGGGATTGCGTTGCTTTATTTCCCTTTGTGGTCGGTTCTCCTTACCGCCGCCGGGATGGGTCTTATCGGCTATTTTGTCCAATGGCTCATCATCTCTGGGGTTATTCATCTCCATTACATCACGGTGAATTTTAATTTTTTCTTCATTTCCGGATTTACCTAATTACCAAATCAAACATACGTTTTCCAAACTTTCAATTGGGGGTGAAATGTTGACACTTTTTACTCCTCATGTTCTTGTAGGTATCCCTTCTATGTCTCCTCTCCGGCTGTAGCATTTGTTGGTTCAACACCGTTTGCTTTGTTCTCTGCATTCGTAATTTCCCCACTAACAAATCTCTTGCTCTGTCATTAAGTGTGAGCTTCAATGGTTTGAGTGCTGCACTCTATACTCTAATGGCCAATGCCTTATCTTCCACAGGCCAATCTATCTATCTCCTTCTAAATGCTATTGTCCCTTTCATTGTCTCTCTTTTTGTTCTCGTACCAATCCTTCTTCCACCATCCCCTTCTTCGTCTCCAAATTCGAATTTGAATCATGGTCGGGAAACAAAAATCTTTCATGTTCTCTTTTCTTTCGCGTTCCTCACTGGTGTTTACCTTCTCTTCCTAAATTCGATTTTCTACGAATACATCACAGCACGTTTATTCTTGGTCGGAGCTGTGGTTCTACTAAGCACTCCCCTCTTCGCACCCATCATGATTTCTTCGAAGAAAAGTGATGGCGGCGGCAGATATAATGACTCAATCGACGACGACACTAACCAACTCCACCATGAGCTTCTTATCGACAAGCAAAATACAGACCATAGAGAATTATTAATTTTGGGGGAGGAGCATTCTCCCAGGGATTTGATTAGAAGACTTGATTTCTGGTTATACTACCTATCTTACTTCTGTGGAGCCACTGTTGCATTGGTTTATGGCAACAATATTGGCCAAATCATGCAGTCGTTAGGAAGAGAAACATATCTCAACCGGATTCTTGGTGTCTACTCTGCTTTCTCTTTTTTCGGAAGATTACTGTCTTCAATCCCTGATTTCCTTCACGGGTAAGAAGCATCTTATTAAATCTGAACATGAACAAATGAACATCTTTTTTTATATATAGAAAAATTCATTTTTTTTGGCAACAGAAGTGTCTTTTTGGCTCGTACTGGATGGATAACCATAGCTTTGATACCAATGCCGCTAGCTTTTTTCCTACTTGCAGAAGCCAGCAATAATATGTGGATTCTGGTTGCCGGAACGGCTCTGATCGGTCTGAGTTCTGGTTTTATCTTTGCAACTGCTGTATCTGTTACATCACAGCTCTTCGGTCCAAACAGCATTGGTCTGAATCATAATATTTTGATCACTAACATTCCTATTGGATCACTCGTCTACGGTCTTTTGGCTGCTCTTCTTTACGACTCCTCAAGTGGCAACCAAAGCTTCAAACGATTAATTGCTGGTTATGGTGACGGTGTAGTCATTTGCATGGGTAAGGAATGCTATGCCACTACATTCATCGCTTGGGGCTGCATCACATTGGTGGGTCTCATGTCTAGCACGGCTCTGTTCTTCCGAACTAGGTTAATGTACAAGTTAGTTGAGATTGACCGAGATTGACAGAAAATTTGAAAAACAGGATGGGTTCTTACTGTGAGGAACTGAATCTGCTGTATTTCAATATCCCTTGAATGTTTACACTAGTCCCTAGAATAATAGTCAGTTCTACTTGTTCTAACCTCTAGGTCTATTATAAATCATAAAAGATTTCACCAAATCATAAATCACAATCTTTATTAGGAAAGAATCAAAATTGATACTTGAGAGGATCCAAAAAATTTAAAGGCCAATAAATATTCAAATCTAAAATCTAAATATTCAATTACTTTTTTGGCAATATAAAATAGAGAGGAATGAATTGACTGAGTGAGTGAGTCTGAAACAAATCTGCTTCAATGAGAATTCTTATTTTTTTCACCATTGCGGCAGCAATAATACAGAGTTTTTTCACCATTGGAACAACCAGTTTCACCGTTGATTACATCCACCGTGACTCTCCACTCTCTCCGTATCACAACTCTTCCCAAACTCAATATGAAAGACTTCATGCTACTCTTTTACGTAACACTGCAGCTGTTTTAAAGCGACGATCCAAATTACAAGATTTAAGCATTGAATCCAAAGTTTACCCAAATAATCAGTCTGATTACTTAATGAGTATTTCAATGGGTACACCTCCGATGGAGATTCTTGCAATCGCTGATACAGGAAGTGAACTTGTTTGGACAGATTGCGAACCATGCAAAAAATGTTATGCTCAAAACGCATCGTTGTTTAATCCTAAACGTTCCTCCACCTTTCAGCAAGTCTCATGTGATTCTAAGATTTGCCATGGTAATTGCATCGATTGCAATAGTCATAACGAATGCAGGTATATGTGAATGTTTTATCATGCTAACAAAAACTACAACTTATACTAATATTTCATCGATTTCAACAGTTACAGTTATATTTATGGAGACGGATCTGTAACTAAAGGAGCCATTGTCTCAGAGACGTTGACATTTTCTTCTTCCACCGGAGAACAACGCCGACTATCAATTCCGAATATTAACGTAGGGTGTTCACATGAAACAGAAGGTATATTCCAATCTAATGAAGCAGGTATCATCGGACTTAATGACAAACCATTGTCACTCATCTCTCAACTTGGTTCCAAAATCGACAATAAATTCTCCTACTGTCTCGTACCATATGGCAATGAAAAATCCTTTAGTAAATTCACCTTTGGCCCAAACGAAAATATTGATCGATTAGCTTCCTTGAAGATACCTTTTAAGCCATATTACACCTTACAGCTTAAATCCTTAAGCGTTGGGGACACATATGTGGACATGCCTGCAATTTCAATTAATGGCGGCGAGATTGGGAATATCATGATCGATTCTGGAACCACCTTCACATTCCTTCCAACTTGTGTTTTTGCAAAGTTATCATCGGCTATTTCCAGATTGATCACTCTAGAACCAGCAAAAGATCCAAATGGCGAGCTTCAATTTTGCTATCGTGTCGGAGAAAGAAGAATATGGGAAGATGGTTTGCCAGATGTAAATTTAAATTTCGAAAATGGTGTGGTTTTGAGGCTTCCACCCTTGAATACATTTTTGAAGGTTTCAGATTCAATCCTGTGCCTTGCCATGATAGATAATAAGGATATCTCGATCTTAGGTAGTGTCGCCCAACAAAATTTCTTAATTCAGTATGATCTTAAAAATCGTCTACTTTCTTTAGCTACAACTGATTGCCAATATCAACTTTAATTTTTAATTCAAGATCGATTTTTACTTCAAGATTTTCTATGTTTGAACAAAAAAAGAGATTTTCTATGGATGATCTTGATTAATTGTCATCCGTCTATTCATTAAAAACTATTTAAAATAATATTTACTTTTTATTCCTTGGAGAATAGATCTTGAAAAACCGTACGGAATAATTAATGAAAAAGTACGATTTGAGTCTAAATAGGAAACGAAATATAGTCATAATTTCAGTATGTATGTGTTAAAAAGTCAAATAATTATTAACTAATAGGCAATTCAAATAATTTCGAGATCCGCAACATGTGTCAAACGTAATATTAGACGTCAGATGTCAATTGTGTGATACGAACGACACATTTTGTTGCAACGGCACGTCTGAAAATTCCAATATGGTTATTTTGAAAGTATAACTATTTTTACTAATATGATTACTTAGATAGTTAACCTTTTTACTAATTTACAATTTAGAAAGAAATCCAGAATTTTTATTCAAATCAAATAATCAATTCTATTCTACATTATAAATTATAATTAGCTATTTCTAGAAACTTAATATTTGGGTATTTCTTTATTATATACAAGAAAGAACTACAGATTTGCTCACCAAGAAGAAATCCCGGTGATTAGCTAAAAAGACAGCAGTAGCCAGTAGACAACACGTGTACCGTTAGATTTTATTTCTGGAAAAAAAAAGAGTAGATTAAAATGAGGAAAGAAAGAAAATTCCGCTAGATTTGAGTACATCGTAATTCTCCACCTCGGTTTCTTTGAACGGGAGGGATGGACCGAGATCGGACAAGCAACGGTAAATTCTTATCCACGGAGGATGCGGCATTACATGGTGGGAAGATTAATCGGCGATCTTCTAGGTTATCGAAAAAGACAGATTGTTTTTATTATAAATTTGATTTGATCGATTCCGATGAGGAATGGGGAAAGAAAAGGCTGAAGAAACGTCCCAAGAAGGAAGGAAAGACAGAGATGATTCGGAAAGGATTTATTGCGACGTTGGAGGACGATAAAGATTGGGTTGAAGAAGACGAAACCAGGATCTTTAGGGTTGGGAAGGAGAGGGAGATTAGAAAGATCGATGGGACTGAGAAGATAAGAATATTGGAATCTGACGGTGGGCCCGTTTGCGATATGACAAATGAGATGGGAGATGTGACGAGACACTCCAATGGCGAAATATTTTTGGGAAATGGGACCGGTAATGTTCTAAATGAAAAGAGGAAGAGATCAAAAAAAATCGAACCTGGTGGGTTGTTATTGTTCAGTAAATCAGATGCGGCAAACTATGTTGTGAGTACCAAGTTCTGCTTTTGGGTATATTTGGTGTTGAATAAGTTGCTTATATGTAATTTTCAATTTTGCTATGAAATACATGCGATTTATTGGAGAGGTGTTTTGCCTTATGTTTATTACTTGGTTATCTAACTATGTTTCTCATCTGAAATGTTGATGTGCAGGGATCTGGAACGACGTGTCATCAGTGCAAACGTAGCCGGAAAGATACAAAGGTTATTAAATGTTTCAAATGCTCGAGGACACGTTATTGCCTTAAATGCATTAACAAATGGTAAGTTTCTTAGATTTTCATTTCTAATTGTACTTTAAAAAATGTCTCTGTTCATATATTTTAAATATATAATTATTTGTGTTGAAACTATATGCTGGTGCACCCATTTCAATTTCCGCATGATCTTATTTGAATGATAATGCTTATTTCATTTATTTGCGTATTTAAAATTTAAATTTATTTGTAAAATGTTTAATGATTTTGCTCTGTGGATTGACTCTCCCTCTAAAAATATTTTTTAAATTCATTTATCTTCTGTAATTGGCTTTCTACTTTGTAATTGTAGGTACCCGGATCTGTCAGAAACTTCAGTTGCAGCCTATTGTCCACATTGCAAAGGAAATTGCAATTGCAATGATTGCTTAAGGAAATCTTCAAATGTCAAGGTTTGATTCTTTTTGTTTACGATCGTGTTGTGGAATACAATATGAGAGCAATTAATATTTTTAAATTTTTTCCTGGTTCATTTATGATCTTGTGAATTTCTTGTTATCTTATTCTATAAATTTTCCAAGGTTCCTAATGCGTACGCCTAGGTGCCAGTGTGTTCAAGAAGGGCATCGGCCTAGAACGGATCCAGGGGCCCCATCGAAATTCAGACTGTCTGAATTGCGATTTTCACCTCCTACTCTCGATTTTTTCCCTTCCCCCCTCTAAATTTCCTTGAATCTCCCCCATCCGGCGAACTCTGCCGTAACCCAGATCCAGCAACCTTTTCTCCGGCCATTTTCTCATCCAAAATCCACCTTAACATGTTCATCTCTCCATTCAATATGTCTATGTATTTTGTAGATTTTTTTGTTTTTAAATATAATTACTAACTTGTCACCGGCGTGCATATTCTTAAGTGCGCCCAGTGCCGGCGCATTGCACATTTTGAGTCTGTTCTATGTCCCCACTCAAAACAAAAGAGATAAAATATCATGAGGTATAATCATCATTTTGAAGTCTATTTTTAATATCCTAAAGTATTCGAAATGTTCTATATAGAATGCGCAATGTATATTTTTCCTTATTATATCCTAAGGACTCTTGCCATCTTGTTAAATTCATATTTTAAAATAGTGCAAAGAGATTTTTCCATACTTTTTTTTGCTTTAGGAGCTTTTTAAGCACACATAAAGTTATAGTGGGATTTTTGTAATTATGTTGAAAACTATTGAAATTTTAAATAATATGAAGCTTAATGCAACACTAACTACTAAGTCACTAAAATGATTCTTATGTTGTTCAGCAGAAGCTTTTCATCAAAACATATTAGCTGTGATAAATATAATATAGAATAGGAGTTTTCTTTTTCCCTATAAGAGCTTTAGAAAGCTTCAAAAACGCTAAAGTGATAGCTTTTGTGAACTTAAATTCACTTCATTTCTCATAATTTGTTTGGCATCGTTCTTCAGACTATACAGGAAAATTTAGACAAAGACGAGAAAATCAAGTTTAATAAATATGCATTGCAATTTTTATTGCCCGTATTGAAGCAACTTGACAAGGAGCAGATGACAGAAAAGGAGATAGAGGCTAAAATCCAGGGTGTGCCATCTAATAATTCGTCTCTAGATTTATTTTTCTAAATAATGAAATTTTAATTTATTACATAATATATTGGGTTATCAGGAGTCCCATTTTCGGAGTTTGAAGTGAAAGAAACAGGCTGCCAGGAGGGTGAACGTGTATTCTGGTAAAAGAAAATCTCCTCATGTATCATTTTTTAATTAACATAGGTTTTAAACAATGCTAAATATAAACGTTTATTTGTATCATACTTTTATGTTCAAGTAACCATAAAGATCAAAACTTCTTTTTCAAACTTTGGGTTAATTTATGAATGTTTGATTTGTTGCAGTAACAATTGTTATACGTCTATATTCGATCTTTACAGAAGCTGCTCAAAATGTTCTTATGAATTGTGTCTGAGTTGTTGTACTGATATTCATGAAAATAAAGTGAAAAATTATGATATAGATATCATGCAATACCCATACAGAGATAAAGATTACATGCATGGGGAGAGCCCTACCCTTCACATTAATAGTATAAACATTGATAATGTTCTGAATGACTTAAACAATAAAGAGACAGCTTCTGCTTCAATTTTGATGGAAGATTCTGATGGAAGAATTTTCTGTCCCTCAAAAGAATTTGGTGGTTGCGGTGAATCCTTCCTGGAGTTAAGACATCTCTTGAAGAACAATTGTGTTTCAGATTTGGTGTCGAAGGCTGAAAAAATTGTCAGAAATGTTCACTCCCTGGATAAAACTAGTGATTGTAATTGTTTAAATATGGATTGCCCAAACTTGAGAAAAGCCGCATCTAGATCAGATTCAGTTGATAACTATTTGTACTGCCCATCTTCCCGTGATCTTAAAAAAGGGATTGTTAAGCACTTCCAAAAGCACTGGATGGAAGGTGAGCCGGTAATTGTCCGTGACGTGTTAGAAAACACTTCTAGTTTGAGTTGGGAACCTATGGTTATGTGGCGTGCTATGCGTTGGACAAAAAATATTTCAAGTACGAAAATGATGAAAGCCATTGACTGTCTTGCAAATTGTGAGGTAGACAATGTTTTCTTTTATGTGTGTTTATTTATTTGATACTATTTATAGATAGAGCTTACGATCTTGCTTAAAATATATTTCGGTAATTTTTAAAACTTTTTATCCTAAGTTATCAAATTATGAAAGTACTATCGATGTAAATGTAATGCCTTTTCTGTTTGAAAGCTATTCTATGTTGCTTTAACTTAATGCAAAAATATTCATATGATTAACTTGAAATCAGTAGATCTATTACTGTAAAAGTTGCCTTAACAGATATTAAATAGCAAGGTCTGAAAAGCACTAAAGCTATTAGAATGCAGTCAGCAGTCTGTACATTGCACACCAGTTTTTTGCCTGAATCTAATTCTAATGAACCTTCACTTTATTTGGTCTGCCGGATATGGTAAATAACTTATCGAGATTGATTTGACTTCCGTAGAGTGTGCTGTATCTGTTGGAGGTAACTGGAGACAATGAAGAGTGGTTCCCAATTTCCCATTGACTTTTAGTCAATAATCAGTGCCTTGAGGTAGATCCAGACCCAGATCTGCCCAAGGATAAGTTTAGTTGCACTGCCTTGGCAACGAGTCTTAGCACATAGCCACATACTTTTTAAACCTTTCTAAAAAAAATAAAGGCGGAAGTAACATCATATTGACACATGGGAATATAAATGACATAGAAGATTTATTTCAACTCCATGAGTTTGCTTCTTCATTCATGAAAAACAAGATAGGAAGCATCATTCATTACTTCTTGTCTCAAGAATTCAAATTTGATATCTGATCCATTTCTAATTTTCAATATCATTTTAGATTTAAATCTCTACAGTCAATGGCCTAGACATTATTTTTTATAATTCTGAAATTTGCAAGGAAAATAAAAATATAAAAGAACGTAAGTTGCTTTCGATATATATGATTCTGAGTCCCTGACAAAATAATTTATCATATTTGTAGGTTGAAATTAACAGCCACCAATTTTTTAAAGGATACAAAGAAGGAAGACATTATAAAAATATGTGGCCTGAGATGCTTAAAATTAAGGATTGGCCTTCAACTTCTGACTTTGAGAAGTGTTTACCACGCCATGGTAACGAATTTATTGATATGTTGCCTTTCTCAGAGTACACAGATCCTCATTCCGGTCTTCTAAATATTGCTACAAAGCTTCCCAAGGAAGTCTTGAAGCCTGACATGGGACCAAAGTCATATATTGCATATGGGATGACTGAAGAACTTGGAAGGGGAGATTCTGTCACAAAACTTCATTGTGATATGTCTGATGCAGTAAGTTTACTTTATATCTTATATGCATTTGGTTATATTTTATTCTTATTTTCCCTTTACATCTCAAGTGAGCAGATCAATCATCAAATTTGAAAAAGCAACCAAATAAATAGAAATGTAAAAAATAACTAATTGCATTAAAATACAAATAATTAGAGGTTCCAAACTTGACAAAAGATCCATCCAGTTTATGAATTTTGGGATGAAATTTCCCTACCACTATAAAATTGTTCACTCTTTAGATTTGGCAATAACGATGACATGATGTCATGGTTCAAAAATACGAAAAGTGCTTCTACTTTTCAAGAAGCGTTTTTTCACTTTTGGCGCATTAAGCGCTCTTAAATCTATATGTATTAATACATATATTCAGTTATTCACTATAGATCTATAATTACCTATAAAATCTATAAAAAATACAAATAAATATAGAAGTACAGGAGATGAAGGTATAATAGCATTTTTTTTAAAGGTTGGCCGGAATCCATAGATAAAAGTAAAAAAAATACATCTAATCGGGCGGATCTTTACCCGCCCTGGAAAAAGCACTTCTCCAGGAGAGCTTAAATAAAGCGCAGCTTTCAAAACTATGCATGATGTTACATCATTTTTCATTAAGGCAGATACTAACTTTTTTTTGTGATCCAGATTAATGTACTGTTGCATACATCAGAAATACCATATTCTTTAAGACAGAAATCAGTAGTAAAAAAAATCAAACAGAAGCATACAAGCCAAGATAAAAGAGAGGAAGAAGAAAGATTTTTAGTAAAAAATGATCAAGATTCTGGCAATGACCATAAACAAGGATATAATGATTTTTCCTCTGATTCGATGACTAAGAAAACTGATAAAACATCAAATAATGATCTGTTACATAATAATGGTTATAATTATTGTGATGGGGGTGCTTTATGGGATATTTTCCGGAGGCAAGATGTTCCTGTACTTGAAGACTATCTCAGGAAACATTCAAAAGAATTCAGGCACATATATTGTTCTCCAGTTCAGCAGGTAAATTTTTTACGTTATTTAAAAATATGTATAAATTTATACAGAATTAAAATTTTATGCATTTATTTATCTTGATATTCACTTTACGATTTTTAATTTTTTCATTAGGTTTTTAATCCTGTCCATGATCAGTCATTTTACTTGACTATGGAGCATAAAAGAATGCTCAAAGAGGAGTATGGTGAGTTTTTGTACGAATCTAGTAATTTAAGATATAATAGTCGTTAGCTTGTTTAGTTGTTTTACACTTTTTAGTCTTTTACTAGTTATAACTAATTAACTATGACTGCATATTTGGCTGACTGGGCTCTTCTCAAATCTTTTACTTTAGTTAGATGTTCCCAAGTTTCATGGCTAGCTCGTTTAATTAAATGAGTTGGACCGAGCATTGATGTGCTGAGCTCGGCTTGATAATTTAAGAATGCTGCATTTTTAAGTTTTAATATATCAAGTATAGATTGCCTAACGTAAATATATCTCCCAAAAAAATTATTTTATCTAATTCTATTCATGTTTGATAAATGATTACGCTGAACGTGGTTGTCGTGGTATATTTCTGTTTAAACAAATTATATTTACACTAAACATGTTTTATTTTTACCTTTTTATGGTAAATGGGCATTTTGGTTCATTAACCCAAACAGGCTGAGCTTCTTTACTAAACTTGATAGCCTAAACCCCAAGACATTCACAAAGATTGAGCTCCATTTACACCTCTAATCAGGAGTCAGGACTAAACATCTAGACAAAGCTAGATAGATCAACAATAATACCCATAATACTATAATAGTGCCCTATAAGTTGTCAATTCTCTAAGTGTGGCTCTCATTTCGGAAGGAGGTGTCATTGCCTTCATTGTTGACAACCATGTTATGCCTGCAATGCTAAATAAACCATCAGAGACATTTACTTCAGATGAAGGTGCGCTTATGCGTTTCAAGCACCTCCAGTTAGCCGGATCCAATTTACTTAAAAAAAATTAATTTAAAATTAGAGCTGTCTCCATGCAATTTCAGAAAAGGAACGTTCTGAAATCGCAAGCAGCCACCCAAATCCCTCTTCAATCTCTCCCCAAACCTCCCCCTCCCGTAACCTCAGGCGAGCTTCTAGAAGTTCATCCTGACTTCTTCTATGGCCTGTCCATCCAACTCAAGTGATCCAAACATTGATCCAAATGTTGAGAATATCAAAAATATGGAAGAAGATATGTTCTATGAAAAAAACAATATGAATTACGATCATTCACCAGAGCACAACGGCGAAGACAATTTTGTTGTCCCACAATCACAAGTTCCACTTGTAGATCGTTTGATGCCAATTGATCGAAGTGTTTACGACTCTTCGATTGATGAAAAATTAATTTTGAATATGACGATCAATTGTCCGCAAAATTAGAATAACCCAACTTGCCACCTATGCACCCGAAGAACAAATATGGATGAAGAAATTTGGTCAGAGATCAAATAAGGTACTAATTGAAAATCTCTGATCGTTGATATCGAGTTATTATCGACGGATCCAAGAGAAAGATGGCATTGAGTGGTACGGGCTCAACTTCATCGAGTGCAACGAAGAAGATATTGGACTTTGGTGTGATTAAGAAGATCAGTCCTTTAGGTTTGGAGAAGGACTAAACTCTTCACGATATAATCAGGAAACGGCAAGCCACGTTAGCTAATCATGTGAAGAAGCAAGAGAGGGAATTGCTCCATCAATATGGAGGCAAATTCTTCTTCACAAGTAGTATTCCATTCAATGTCGCTCTAAATCCTGAATTATGGGTAATCTTTTAATTTCTAATTTTTTTATAAAATTTGAAATTACTTAGCAAGTTCATTTCAGGCATGGTTGGAAGGTATTGGACACTACATTCCAGGATACACTCCTCCATCACCCGAACAAATTGCAAAAGGGATACTTACTAAGGAAGTTCGGAACATTCATGAATTACGAAAGGTTCATGAGAAGAAATGGGATGAGCATGGTTGTACATTGATGTCTGATGGTTGGATTGATCGTAGAGGGAGATGCATCATCAAATTCTTGCTATATTCTGAGGAAGGAACTTTCTACCTTCAATCCATTGATTGCACGTCCGACATGAAGACGGGAGAGTTCATAGCCAAAGGATTAGAAGAAGTCATTGAGAAAATTGGTAGCCACATGATTGTCCAAGTGTGCACGGATAGTGCGTCGAACTACGTCATGGATGGACGTATCTTGATGGAGAAGTATCCACATCTGTTTTGGACCTCATGTGTTGCCCATGTCTTGGATCTATTACTTGAGGACATCGGAAAGTAATTTACATTCCAAATTCAGACTTCAACATTTATTAATTTAAATTCTAAACATTCAAAGTGGAGTGATCCAAAGTGGAAAGAAGATCACCAGTTTCATCCATTCCATCTCAACCATATGTGCGGAGTGCTGAAGGTGAATGGCAGTTAACTTATTCGGTGTGGAGTTACATGTTTCGCCACGGTTTTCTTCACCCTTCAAAGTCTCAAAAGTGCCAAGGATAATCTGAGGAAATTTGATTGTTCCAATTGGGAAAAGGGCTACAAGAACTTGCTTGAATGTGGCTGATACAGTGCTTAATCCACGTTTTTGGTTGACAGATGTAAAATACTAAAAGCGTCAGAAACTATTTTTGAAGGTGTTAAGGGATTCGTATCCACTTTCGAATTTTCGGATACGGATTCGGATACCAAAATGATATCTGAAAATTATCCGGACGGATTCGGATATCTGCAATATCCACCGTTAAAATCTGAATTTGTTTAATAATTTCAGATACGGATATCCGAATTCGTCTGGATAAATATATAATAGTTGACTATATTTGTCCGAATTCGAATAAATATAGTAATTAATAATTGTTATTTATAAACTTAATTAACTTATATTATTATTTAAGATTTTAAGGTGCTTAATTAACTATTAATTAACTTTATTCAGGGTGATTTTATACTTTTATTGTTTTATTTTAAGGTTTTCTAGTTTTTTTTAATAAAAAGTTAATTTATCCGAATTCGGATTTGAATTTTCCTATTTGGATATTTTCGGACGGATTCGGATACCAGGGTATCTGAGCCGAATTCGTCTGATATACAAGCCTGCCAAATATGGCTTATCTTCAAGGGGCATTCCTAGAGGCCAATAAAACCTGTAAAAAACAACTTTGAAGGAGATTCACGTTTGTACCTTCCGATTTATTCTATTATGGACAAACGTTGGGGGGAGAGCATTATAAGGCTCCTCTAATAAAGGTTGTATTCTTCTTGAATCCAAGTTTCTACTACAAGTTGAAAAGTTATTGTTTCATTCCACTTCATCAATGAATTTATGAGTCATTATTTAATTTCATTTTTTTTAACTACAGTGATCTTGTAACAATGGATGAGTGTTCTAATTATGAGATAGCATTCAATGAATGCGTTGATCGAATAATTGTTGATGATTTACCCCGCAAGATGACAATCTTATCTGATATGTGCTTGTACAAGAAGAGATCAGGAAGTTTTGGAGCAGATACAACAATTGGAATGGCCGAAATTACACATCCACTACAGTGGTGGAAAATATTTGGCGCAATATTTGTAGAGTTGGCGAAACTTGGAACAAAAATCTTGAGCTTATGTTGCTCAACTTCAAGTTGTGAAAGGAATTGAAGTACTTTCTCACATATAAGTTCTTTGCATGTTCGATTATTTATTTTATGTCATTTGACTGTCTAAAAGCAAATGTCATTTACAGTTCCACACTAAGGCTAGGAATCGATTGGGCGTCGCTCGGCTAGATAACCACTACAATATGAAGTTGTCAGAGAGATTCAAAACGAACAAATTACTGGTTGAAAGCGGCTCCAAGAAGTATGATGTCACGAGTTCAACTTGTCGAATGAATGACTCACAGGTATTGATGGAGCATGCAATGAATGAGTGTATACTAAAGAAGGCCGCACTTGGGACGACGTGGAGACGGCAACTGGAGCAACTGATCACCCAGGGCCATCGACTAGGAGGGGTCAAGCTAGACCATTTACTAGTCAAGTTTGTGATGAAGTTCAAGAACTTGAAGAGAGTGAAGATGAGAGTGAAGTATCAGAACCTCGAGCTCAAGCTCAAGCAAATAAAGGCAAAACTCCTATGTTCTATAAACGGTCAAAGCGGAAACGCAATGACCCATAGTTCATACTTTGTATTTACCATTTACTAGCCAAGTTCGTGATGAGGTTTAAGAACTTGAAAAGAGTGAAGATGAGAGTGAACCATTCTAAGAGGGCGAAGCATCAGAACCTCAAGCTCGAGCTCAAGCAGATAAAGGCAAAACCCCTATGTTCTATAAACGGTCAAGTGGAAACGCAATGACTCATAGATCGTACTTTGTATTTGATATTTGACTATTTTAATTCTGTGTTCTGAACCATTCTAAGTATTTTGATATATTTTAGGGATTGATATATAAAAAGTACTTAAATTTCCCTTATTTTAGATATTTACGAAAATGCCATTAGCGCAAAAGTACGCCAAAATTCAGTTGCTCCAGGTCGTGGCTTATCACGCCGAGACGCACCATGGACCTTGTTTAGAAACCCCAAATAAGAGTGGCATGTATTTTGTCAAAAGCATGCCATGAACATCGAAGCCTCTTTGATATTCTTGGATACCTATAAGGCTATAAAGCCTCTTTGATATTCTTGGATACCTATAAAGCCTCTTTGATATTCTTGGATACCTATAAAGCCTCTTTGATATTCTTGGATACCTATAAAGCCTCTTTGATATTCTTGGATACCTATAAAGCCTCTTTGATATTCTTGGATACCTATAAAGCCTCTTTGATATTCTTAGATACCTATAAAGCCTCTTTGATATTTTTGGATACCTATAAAGCCTCTTTGATATTCTTGGATACCTATAAAGCATCTTGGTGTACCACTAGTAGGAAGGGATCTTTAGTATATTGATTGAGCCAATAAATCAATTACAATACTACCTTGCGAGATGGAAGACTAAGACTTTGTCTTACTAAGGTCGGCTTTAACTAGTAAATTGGGTTCTACATGGGTACATAAACTATAGGTTTCAAGGACTTCATTTACCCAAAACTTACTCTATACAGTGATGACAAGCAACTCTTTCATTTTACTTTTCTGCAGTACTTGTGCATCCAACATATCTCGCTATCATCCTACACTTAAATTTCTAAGGGTTCTATTGTAGTTTGAAAGTTATATTTTTAGACTACTCATGTTAAACTGTGTAATTTTTAATAATGCTCTTCAATGAATCTAGGAGCCTATAATTATGAATATTATTCATTTATTGGCTTATCGATTTTAAAACTTAAAAGTGATATTTTTTGAAGTTCATGATAGTTTATGAAGTCTTTGTTAATTAAGTATTGGATTGAAACTTTAAACCCTAATCATATTTAAGTAAAATTTGTCTAATATATAACCAATATACTACTTCAATATAAAAAATTGTTTGATTTGGTAATTAGGTATTGAACCTTGGACGTTTGAGCAAAAACTCGGAGAGGCGGTCTTCATTCCAGTTGGTTGTCCTCATCAAGTAAGAAATCTTAAGGTGAGTTTTCTTGTATTTACTTAAAGGCAGTCTTTATTCCAAGCTTTTTGTATTTTGTATTTAAATTTCAGCAGACCATAGTTTAAGCATTTATTTTGTGGATTCTAGTCATGTACAAAGGTCGCTCTTGATTTTGTCTCGCCTGAGAGCATTCAGGAATGCATTCGAGTAACAGAGGAATTTCGACAACTTCCTAGGAATCATCGAGCAAAGGAAGATAAACTTGAGGTACATTTGGTTTTACTATCATCATTTTAAAAAGTACCCGCAACTCTCCTGATTTACCACATCATGTCTACATGTACACTTTTGATTATAATATCCATTACATTGCAGATAAAAAAAATTATCATCCATGCTATCAGCCAGGTGGTGAATGACTTGCAAGAATGTGGAGCAAAGTAGATTTGTAGACGAAAACTGCTAATTTAGTTAAATATTGTTGTCGGTGTGTATTTTAGTTTTGATCAAATTTACTCATTTTTGTCAATGTTTATGTCTAGGTGAGAATTGGGTTTAATGAATTACTGAATTTTAACTCAATAAATTTTACAGGTTTTTCTATATTTATATTTTACTTTATTTCAAATATGTATGATTAAATAAGGGCTACCCTGTAAACTGTAATAAGCTTTATCAGTAAGACTGTAGGAGTAAACGGATGGAGTGGATTTTCATTCTAGATCCATTTTTGTGAAAATTATATATTTCTTTTTGGGAATTATATTTATTTATTTCTGAGAAAATGTTTTGATGAGACGACATGAACGATTTTCAATAATTTTCGAATATCTTATAAAAAACGTGCTCTGTATAGGATGTTAGTATTTTGAGAACAAATCATCTCAGCCTTCCAATCATTTTTTTATTACTAATTGTGAGATAGAAACACAAGTTACACAACCGTCCATTTTTAAAATTTTATTTTTAGTATTGTTTCAAACTGACTGAAAGGCCCAATTCCTGGGCCTTTCAAAAGGTCCAAAACCCATTGATGAATTATCTGGCTATAAATAATCATTAATGTTTTGTATTTTCATCTTTGTATCGGATTTTGCTCATTCGTTTAATCGTTCTTATCATTTCTCCATTTCTCTTCAATCGAATTCATTCTTGTTCCAACTCACGTTCTAGGGTTTCCTTATAAATCTTCGTATTCTAGCTCAGGAAAAATTTTCTTCCCGTGGTTTCCGATATGATTCGGATAAAACCACTCTCTCAGATTTCAACTATCCAAAATCTTCGTGCTTTCGGTCCCGGATTGAATCCTTTCGCTCCACATGGTATGGGTAATTATTCTACAACCACATCCTCCCGCTAAAAATTGGGACTTAAATTCATGTGTTTTCTTCAAAGGTTGTAAAAATATTCAATCTTTGTTTAATTTCACCTGTTGACTACTTGAACTCGTCCTTTCTTTCTCCTTCTATTCCTTTTTTTTTTCAAGTTCTAGTTCTTTGGATTTCATTCATTAGTGATTTTCAGCTTGATCTGTAGAATTTTCTCGTCGGTATTTTTTTATTGCCTTGGAAGATTTTTTTTCCTTGTGTACTTCTGTTGTTGGAAATTAAGATGGGATTTGCGGAGGTTCCACCAGAAAGGAAAATACTTACCCGACGACAAATTTTAAGCAAGCGATCCTTCAGGATGGGCCCTGATGAAAGAGATGACCGTGGTTGGACTTTGCTTCATGTTGTTTCTCACAGGGGTGATCGCAGAGAGGTTAACTAATAACTACCTATTCTTTTTATGTAATTTTATTGCTTTTTTGCAAGCTATCTAACTGCTTTAAATCTTCAATAACTTCGTTGATAATTAAATTATTTTATTATTAGGAAAACTGATAGTATGTTTGTCGGTAGGCAGAGATAACCGAATTGTAGTTTGGTAATGAAGCTGTATATGCATGCCTACTATAATCCTATTGAGGATCAAAATCAAGATCTCTTCATCCATACAAGTTTGTGCTCATATATGAACTAAAACATACTTATTTTTGTATAGAAAACATGCTTTGGTAAACTTTCGTTGTTTCTAATTTAGCCACTTTTATTGCTGTATTAATGTTACTCAGTTTATAAATTAATTTGAGTGTTTTTGTTCATCTTAATGTCAACCAACACATAATGTAATACGTAATTTTCATGTTTCATTATTGCATGCATACTTTGATTATTTAATTCTCTTTCAACTCGGGTTCATATATTTCTGATGAAATTAAGACAGAGATAAAACGTTAATATATCTGTTTCTATCTGTGAAATCGAACTGTATTTTTGTTGTTGCAATAAACTATTGTTTAAGACACAGAATTATGGATAATTGGATATATCTGATACCGCAAGTGCAGCAAAATGATTAGCCATCTCATTTTTTTCAACTTATTCAATATTTCATCAGGTGAAACGACTTTTGGAAAATGGTATGGACGTGAATGTACCTTCATGGGGACCCAAATCACATGGGATGACCCCTCTTCATGCTGCTGCAAAGGGTGGGCACCTCAAAGTCATGGATACTTTACTGGAGCATGGTGCCGATATTGATGCTAAAACAAAAGGAGCGTGTGGATGTGAGTGTTTTGTGTTCCCTTACAAATTAAACCTTTGAATCCTCATACTTATATCAAGAGTACATGCCTACTTATGTTTCTTTTCTCTGCTTCATTCTTGTCAGGGACACCGCTCCATATCGCGGCTAAGGAAAGCAGAAAGGTAGTTATAAAATTTTTGCTGGAAAATGGAGCCTTCCTCGCTGATGACATCAATGACACCCGATTCAACCCACCCCTGCACTATTGTCCTGGTCTTGAATGGGCTTATGAGATAAAACGGTATATTGAACTAGAAGAACTCGCATCATCATCTTCTGAATCATGAATGTTCCTTTTAGTTCTGATGCTCGACGCTTTGTATCTTTGATTTTACATGTTAAACTTGGACAACCAACATGTAATATCTATAACTATGACTGCAAGAATGACCATATTAGTATATTTGTTTTTTAAGCTTGTTTTTCTTATCTTTGTGCGATTCATTCTATTGCGCTACATTACCAACCAAATATTATAATGTCATCGTTTGTGATGTTCGGGAAAATTGTAAATTAATCTTTTTGATTTTAAATGCTGTTCGAAAAAATGACTGTGGCTGTTTTACTTGTTTTTTCCTTTTCAGATAAAAGATTTAAGAGTGTGCTTCTACTGCTTCATTTAAGTGAATCTAACTTAAAAAATTTGTTCGTTTCATTTTTATATCTTTGAAGTTGACATTGAGCTATTGTCTATTGATGCTCCTCCAATCCCCTGGGCTTCATTCGAAGTATTTACATTCGAAGCTATTGTCTATTAATCAGAGAGAATAACAAGAATTAGATTAAGTGGATTAATTCTTATTAGAAGATTATAAAAAGTTAATAACAATTTTAATACAGTTTTGTATCTATACTAATCTATGTATAACAGTAGTGTAAATGTGTAACGAAATGACTTGAATGCTTGAGCAGTTGAATATTTATGAATCCCTTTTATTTTCTATTTACACACACACACACTCACTTATTTATTTTCATCCTTACAAATATTACTGTAGATATTTTGTTATTAATGAATAATGACTAATGACAGCATGTTAGCACGTGATATTATAAATGAAGAAATGGAGCTTTTGAATAAAGTCATTTGCTCGTTACGGCGTTACTCAAAATTGAAGACCGTGGAGTTATGGACTTTGTATGTTAGAAATTAATGATCTCCTGTCAAACAGATCAACGGAGGATAATTTTTTTCACAGCGAGATTGGAACATTAAACCAATTCAAACAGATCTGGACAACATTACCACTAGTGACCACATTATTGATAATATGAGCACATGTAGAGTAGATCCTGTCATTATCCAATCGAACAATAATTAAGTGCCATTTAATTTCCCTCACCAATTACAAATCACAAGCAACTTTAGTAGATTGAAAACTATTAATGCAGTTGAAAAGAAGGAAGAAGAACCCACTATGGTTGTCTTTTGGTTTTCACTCTTTCTGTCTTTGGTTGTAATTTGTAATCAACATCCACCAATTAGCCAAGAAGAGTAATATCGATTGTATTCTCCAGAACCAGAAGATAACGACCACCACATAAATATCAGAAATCATTCAAGCTAATATGTTGTTAAACGTTCATTATCTCTCGGTCGATCTTCTTATTTGCTGTAGCAGCAGCTGTGCAGTTTTTAACAATTCCATACCAATTCCAGACAAAACATAATCCAACAAATCGCATAAAACTGGCACCAAGAATCTCACAGAATGCCATTATGTAGGATCTCTGGGGTGAAAAACCAGCAGTTGCAATGGACAACATCAATCCTTCGAAATTGCAAGTCACGATAAAACTCCCAGATTTAATCCCGTTTAGGGTTTTTTCAGCAACACTTTCAGCTTTCATTTCTACAGAATATCCGGCTATCACTCTGCTAATATCCGGTCTTAAACTGTTCTCTGCAAGAATTCAAAACATAGTGTTGAATTACTTGAGTTACTAGTTAGTTACTAATTAGCAAACAAACCTAGATCAAGACCGGGAGTTTTTGTATCCGGAGGAAATATAATCGACACATGAATATCATCCTCGATGACCTCCTGTTGCAGAGCCTCTCCGAGTCCTCTCAGGGCAAACTTACTCGCACAGTACGCTGTGTAACCATAAACACCTACCTGACCTGCCTGTGACGACATGATTGCGATCGATCTCGGACCCCTTCCTGTTCCTCTTCTTTTCATCCCCTTCAAAGCGGCTTTGATAACGTGAAAACTTCCCATGACATTAACCTCCACCATAAACCTAACCTCCTCCAATTCCTCTTCATCAAGTTCCCTCGGAAGAAACACCCCATGATTAACAACTAAAACATCAATCTCGCCCACAGAATCAATCACCTCCTGAACCGCCTCAGGATCCCTGACATCAGCACTGTATACTCCAATCTCAACACCAGTAGCGAGTAGTATAGCCTTACGAGATTCTTCCAGTTTGTTCCTGTTGCGAGCGAGTATCGAAACGCGGGCACCTTCTGAGGCGGTCTTTAGGGCGAGGGCGAAACCAATGCCGCTCGATCCACCGGTTATGAAGACATGTCGGTTCGCGATGGGAATCTTGGCTGGGGAAGGGCGAACGAGGAAGATGAGAACGACGAAGAGGAGGAGAAATGGTAGAAAGATGAGGATGATTAGGAAGAGAAATGGTGATGCCATTTTTTAATCTTAAAAACTTAGAATGCAGTATTTATGGGAGCAGTGTGTGTTAACAATCAGATTCACATTTTTTAATCACTGTGTTTTGCTAATTATGTCTCATTACTACTAACTAGTGATTAGTGAATACATTTCAAAATACAGTGTAAATTGAAGAAATGGCGAAGATGAGAGGATTTAAAAGTTACAAGTTTCCGGTCGGTCCATTGGACTCATTTTTTTAAAATATTATTGGCCCTTGTTGGGATTATATATATATAAAAGCCGCACAGACCATATATCATAAACCCTAACCCCTTCAACTTTTGATCGTGATAACGCCACGGCGATGATGCTATCATCTAGGGTTTTTGTGTCAACCAGGTCTTTTGCTGCAGCTGCTACTTCAACCGACTTAAATGTAGTTGGGAAAAAGAAAGGAGGCGCCGCTTTGATTCAGCCAATTAAAATTTCAACACCTCTGCAGTCCTTCCTCGGCGTCACTGAGATATCTAGAGGTCAACTAATTAAGAAGATCTGGGAGTACGTCAAGGAAAATAATCTTCAGAAGCCTGAAGATAAAAGAATAATCAAGTGTGATAAAAAGCTGAAGACAATATTTGTTGGAAAAGACGAGGTGGGGATGTTTGAAATGTCAAAGCTCCTCAATGCGCATTTCATCAATAAGGCAAACTGACTTGATCCGAATTGTATCGGTAGTGGTAAATGAAAAGCCCTTAGTACATATTTTTAAATTCCGATGCAACTATGCCAAAAACATTGCTAGTAATCACTAGGGTTTTGATCTTTTGGGAAGTTTGTATTTTCTTGGAAAGTTCACTATCTATATCTTTTCTTAATGTTTTTTAATGCATCTGGTTTTTAACAAGACTGCATTGTTATTAAACACTGCATTATTCACTATCTGACTTTCATAACATATGCACAAAATGATATCATGAACTCCGAAGTTAATAAACACTGCATTGTTTCAAACAAAATAAACCATAACGCATTTGCCACCTACAAGCCGAATGTTATTCTCTGAACATAATCAGGTCTTCTCTTGCTTGGCATCCGAATAATACCAGAAATCTGGAGTTCTGTTACTGCCTTGCAAAACCTTGCTCTAAAAAAAATACATGTTAAGGGTCGATCGGTATATAGAATGGAAATAGGGATTATGAATAAGAATTATTCCGAGATAAAGATTATGTAAAAATTAGAAGAAAAAAACATAGGATACTGAATCGTAGCTTCGTTGAGGTTACTGCTATCAGATAAAGCTGAAGAAACTTTGCCTTTCTTAGATGCCGGCGATTTATTGAATTTGCGTCTGGCTTTCGTTCTTGAACTAAGGATGATTGATTTATAAGATTCGTACCAGTCGTGAAGATTGACAAGATCGCCATGCTCTTGAGCTAAAGTAAATCTGCAAGCAACTTAGATTTAAAATTCTGACAAAAAATGAGACTTTAAAATGCCAGCATAGTGATTATTGAATTGATGAATATTTTAATGACATCGAAAAAAAATATAATTAACCGCGTGACAATGTGAGTAAAAATTCATCAGAAAGGAATCCTCAATGGACAATTATAAATTGACTAAGTAATCATGTGCTAAATTCAAGATAGATAAATCGTTACTTTAAGTGAGATGGATAAATCGTTACTTAAGTGGGATGGATTGCACGTATTGTAATCTCACTCTCACCGTAAATCTATATTATTCTCTGCAGTCTCACTGTCCTTCTTATCTATTTATGCGTATTTAATATTAGTATTTACCTGGTTTGGTTTAGTGATTCTTTATAAAAAGTAATAATTTTGGAATTAAAACAAATGCCTTGATAATAAATAGAAATAAGATGTGCTTACACAATTGAAGTATCATGCATAGATGGTAATAAAGTGTTTTTATCCTTGCAGCAGCAACACTGAATGTAGGTGTGAGAATGAAGAAGATCAGTCTGAATAGTTTTTCTTGGATCTCCTATTAAAGCCTGATCCCCATTAAGCAAAATTTGGTAAGAATACAACATTATTTACATTAATAATACATTCAACTGTTCAATAAAAAATAAATTTAACTGTCCCGACAGTTTTTAGAGTTTTAAACTGCTGAACACAATTGTAGAAGTTGAATCCAATTATAACTGCTTATTATGGTATTAGACGATTTACCTCTTGTAACATATCAACAAGTGAGAAGCAAATGATTTCATGGAAAGGAATACATTCAATGGGTTTCATATAATCCCTGCATAAGAGAGACATGTTAAAGAGGCATTTTAAACTGTCATTTCTGTTTCAAGTGGCAGATAAATTTTATATTACAATATATCATATATACACACTTGCATTGTTTTCCAAGAGAACAATTTGCAAAATTTTCAAATTCCAACAAATGGATCATACTTTGAAAGCATACTTTCGAATAGCACCTGGACGGGATATATTCCAATTCGCCCGTCCAGAAACCTTTTTAAAGGTTTTTTAGAGGGATTTTAGGAATCTCCATCTGCTGAGTTCTTCTCCCCTTCTCCATCCATCCGACTACCACTGTAAAAAACAAGGTTTGTCGGATACCGACCATTTTCTGGTGAACCTCAAATTATTTATTTATTTTCTTATTCCATACTTGAAAATATCTTCCGATATTAAAAAAATAGCACTGTAAAATAAGATATTCAAAAAAATAAAAATAACAAACCACTATAGCAGTCTGCTATACCGATATAGAGCAAGTATGTTTGAAAGGTAGAGCAAATCGGAGCAACCAAATGTCCTGAAACTAACATGGATCAGATTTTTTTTTAAACATTACCTTCGTAGTGCTGAAAAACTGAAACAACTTTTATAACATTACCTCCACTGGTATTTGCCAAGTCATGAATTAGAAGTCGATGTTTAAAGTGAGTTGTTTTTTAACTTTTTTAGTAATATCAAATCGATATTTTTAAAAGAATATAACATTTATAGAGGTGCCACTCACTAATGCTGATGGTAACCTTACTGGTACAACAGCTATATTATTTTTTTTTAAACTACATAGTATCATCGAATAGTAAGTACTAAGTAGTAACATTGTAATACTATAAGTCTGTAATACAAGCAGCTGACCCAAGTCATGCCTTCTGTTTTGGCAGGGGCACAAGTTATCTTAATTAACCTCCTAAGACTCTAAGAGGCTAAGTGGTAGTCCACCACCATTGAAATGATTAATATAAAAAGAAAAAAGGGTGAATGTGAAGGAGATTATTAGGATATACAGTAGGGGAGCTCTTCAGAACTCACTACGTTAGTAATTTATGTATAGAATGCAGTAACAAGACATTAAAACCACACTAATGATAATGATGAAATCATACCTGACCATGCCTTCCATTAATAAAGCAACCTTTTCGTTGACACCCATCATATCCTTCCCGGAAAAAGAAGAGAATCGAGATGTGGACCTGCTAAAACATAGTCTTAGGGACTCTTAGCATATCACAACTATTAATGATAATAAACTATCATTAATATAAATAATATTTAGATTTTAGAGTATATGGTGGGCTATTACACGGTAATTGAGTAAATTAACCCATGGTAAATATAATATGGCAAAAGCAAGACTCGTATAGTCGTATACAATGAGTACATCCCTTAGGTCTCAAAAATAAGACTCCTATTCATTTTCCCTCCATTTATAGCACATGAGTACACCCTTCAGCCTCAGGTCTCAAAATCAAGACTCTTATTCATATGCCCTTCATTTATACTTTATAGCACATGAAAATGACCCTTATGGACTAAAAAAAACCTTAATAGCCCTTAAACAAATCAAAGTTACCTGTGCACATTGCTTAACTGTTGTTTCAGTCTTGTATCATTATCTGTAGCATTTAACAATGTTTGTAGATCCTTGAGTTTATCTTGAATCTATAAAATATGATCAAAGACCAGTGAGTCAAGCAGTCAAAGTATGTGTAGGTTGCTAAATCAAAGAAACTAGAGATAATGAAATGATTAATTATTTTTTTGCAAGAAATAAGAGGTGAAAAGACAGCTAGTTAAAAAATATAACAAAAAAAAGGGTACCGGTTATTAATTTTTTACAAACAAATAGTTGGTTAGTTGAAAGTGCTAGATATAAAATATCCACAACTTCACATATGACATAACCACTACAAATTAAAGTCAGCGGACCTTAAAGAAAGACAGGGACTTAGTACATAGTGCCAATCGTAATTTGTGTTACTTGGTGTAATTTCAAGATTGACTAATAATTACAAAAGATGTATGTTAAAATAATTTATATTTCATATATTTTATGCATAATTTTAAATATCGAATAAAAATATAGTGGTAAATTGGTAATACAAAATATTTAAGGTCTGCTATAAGTAAATATTGTGTCTGGAATTCTTATGTCACCTGAAACCTGTAGAAATAGGATTGTCTTAGTCTTACACATGTTTAGGTTAATCATTGTAATTAAGGTTTTACTAATTGCACTTGAATATTGATCATGAATTCAACTATAAATTGATCAATCACCGTTAAACCCTAACTACATTGATTATATATCAAAGATTTTTTAATTACTTTGTGATTGGTGAGAATAAGGTATACATGTTTAAAATCACCCTTGATCGACACTGGCAGAGTATCTCTCATATCAAGGTACAAACTCATCAGGTAATTTCTGACAAGTTAATACAGGTCAACATAGGAGAATATACTTCAACAGTAACAGACAAGATCTGTGGAAGTCAGTGCAGCAGTTCATTCAAAATCAGATGCAGACACTCAGAGATAAAATATCAACCAATCAGTTTGTATCAGACATACTTGAACCATCAGAGCGTGAATTATCAGTTTCTTAACAAATCTGTATACACCCAAAGTGATCAGATGAATCTCCAAGTCGTAGGATGGTACTTTGACAGAGACATCATATTAGTCAACCAATCAGGAAGTGCCACCACATCATCAGAGAGGATTGTTCTATGAAGATCTAAAAAATTTTAAAGCTTGACCTTAAAGTTTTGTTATAGTTTTAAAGAGTTACCCTGATAAAACTCTTAGGTTGAATCTACATGTAAAGATTTTAGGTTCTCAAATCTACGCAAAGAGATTGTGAACTCTTAAGTGTGAGTCTACTTTGAAGTTTGAAAAGACTGGTTAATAAGTGAAGTTAGCTTTAAAGCTTATAGAGGTTTGGGCATTACCTATAGCGAAAGAGATTCTGTGAGGTCCACAAGACCGCCAAAATTATCCAATGATCCACATCATTTTCAGCTGTCATCGTATCAATTCCCTACCCTTTTTCAGTATCTTGGTCGATCCTTCCCATGATCTTTCTCCTGCTCGGCTCTAACTTCCTCCTCCTGCCAAACCTTGTTGACCGGAGTTTGCAGCTGGAACAACGGCAGCCTACACTTGGTCGTCTAGTGCCCCAATTTGTTACAGTTTGTCATCTTTGTAACTTTAAACGATGTGATGCCTTCAAGTCTAACCTTGGAATGAATGCATGTCTAAATCATGCTAAGGAGACTAAGAGAATGACTATATAAAGATCTATAGTCATGATGATGCACTATGATATTTCTTGGGCACAAAGGTGATCTAGTTTTGTGCCCACAAATAGATTTGATGCTTGTAACTTAGTCTGGTTACTTTTTTATTAAGTTAAATTTTCATTAAATAATGAGGTGGGTCTTGCCTAGTTTTACAATATAAACATAACTAGATAGATAATCCCTTACAGAATACAGACTAGCACTACTCAGGAGTAGGCTTAGTCCACTAGAGTCTAGAGTACAAATAATAAATATGTCGAGTCATAGGGGTCTATTACTTGAGTATAGCTTAATAGTTGTGATTGCTTTCACTATTGTTATTTTTGTTCTTTTTTATTAATGAAAAAAATTATCAATTGCAAAAAGGAATGTAATTAATCTATGAAAACATATTACTCATAATTTATGAAACTATTGGCCACCTTTTCTTTGACTACCCTTTTTTTCAAAGATATCCTTTTAATTGTTTCAGGGGCAACCAATCCGTCCAATCATATTATTTGGAAGAGTAGAAATTTGCAAGTACCTCAGGGGGATAGGATTAGATTGAAGATGTGATAGATTGTAATTGTATACAATCTCTAAGGAAATACTACAATTGCTGGAGGTTACTCTGGACATTGTTTAGTGGAATAACTTGGCACTTGTGGAAACTGGCAATAGAGGAACAGAAAGTGGAAAAGGGTGGTTTACAACTGAGGAAGTGGTAGCTGCTGAGATTATCAAGGACTGACTTGGTATAATTGAGGTTGCTGCTATTGGACAATGGATGAGCTAGTTCAGTCTACTTTTCTATCTGATTGCTATGCTAATATGTTCATTTATCTTCTGACTGTGTCACTCCTAGAGGACTCTGCCTACTCTTTAGTAGTGTTGTCTGTTAAGGGGTTTTATTTTCTGTTTATATGTAAAACTGGGTAAGGTCCACTTCAATACTTCATTATTGATGAAAAATTACCTTTATAAAAAAAATGTTACTCATAATTAGACATTATACCTCACATATTTCCTTGGTATATCCTTCCCACGTCTTCAAAATACGACTTAGTTGAACCACTTGAAGATCCCTGAATAATGAAAAGGTGTATAAATATAACATTTCCCAAAAAACATGATAATAATAATAAGAAGAATACTGCTTTCAAAAAAAAGAATGATGATAATACAAAATAATTCTGATGAGGTCCATGAGGATGACCTCACCTGAAATTTAATGACGTTAACAGTTAGTCTCTGTACATGTTCAGATTGTATAATTGAACAATTTCACCTCACCAAATTTGTACCCAATAATAATAATAAAATAACTGAATAATTTGTGCCAACAAAATGCCGGTATAAGAATTATACCCGTTACTGCAATATTAGTGAAAGCAAGAAGCATAAAATTTAAATAATGTTAGCATGGTGGTGACTGGTGACAAAACTCCAACAGTTTACATTGCATAACTCAGGCATTCAGCATTCTCCTGCTATGCACAAGAGAAAAATTTGTGTTGTATACTTTTTACATAGTTACTTAAAATGGTGTGATTATAACAAAACTAGAAAAACAAAATTTGAATTAATAAAAAAAATGCACACCTTGTCTTGTTTATTATTCTGTTGATAAATCCATTTTTTCCAAAGCCATGAATTTTCATATCATGAATTGTATTAGAAATTGCTGTCGGAGCTTGTAAATGAGATGAAGATTGAAGCTTGAATGATGTTGGGTTGGCTGCCTCACAAAATATATCGAGCAGTTGCAATTTATTAAGCTTTGCTACTTCAAGCAAGCACTGTCATTGAGGAAAAATAAATAAGTAAATATTCAATTTAATAGTGGTACTGTCATCAGTTGTTTGACTTGTTTCAAATATGTTGTCAGTTGAATAAAAATGAAAACATAACCAATTCTAAGCATATAATCGAGCTCGCCAAGAAAGGTAAATATTGGGAATAAAGATGGATATTTTGCCAATTTAAGGTGATTACAAACTGCGTTTGAAATGGGGCTATAATAGAAGATTTTTTTCTTTACCATGAGTACCATACTCCAGTAACGTCGTGTTTTCTTCAACTCAAATATTCCTTGAACAAGGTCTTTAAAAGTTCCATTATTCATTTTCCTGAAAAACTTTCCAATGTCACAAATCACAAGTACAAACATAAATGGATAAACATAGAAAGATTGTATGTCACTGTGTTTATACCCTTCACATGATGGAAGACAAAAGGCATAATCAAGCAATTTTCTAGGAAGTGATTCAACCTTTTTCGCAAGAAGAACCTATAACAGAATCAATGAATATATTTAAGAAAAAATGCTTCTAAATCCACACTTCCATTGATCATACAGTTGTGCAAGAATATGGAACTGTGCCAGAATGTATAGCTCATTAGCTCTGAATACTGAACTTGCTTACATCTCTAACAAATCAAAACAATGGGATTTACAAATTGCAATCCATTTGGAATATGCGGCATTTAAAACCTTGAAAGATATGACTCAAAAGTATGTTAAGGACTTGAGGTGTCATTTTGCGTAGTTAAAATGTAAATTACTTGATTTTGTTAAATGAATCAAAAATCCCAGTACCAAGTTTAAAATTCAATAAAACTACAATACTGAGATGAATCGAAGCCATAGTTTTTCAAAAAATGCAGAAAAAGAGAGGTTCACGAATAAACTTGTAGCATTGTATGATTTTTATTATATGGGAATAAATCAAACCTCATAATCTTCATCAACCAGATCACAACATAGAAAACTCAAAGGCTCTGTATAGAAATGTTTACTGCATGCAACCTGAATTAAAATAACCAAGTAAACAACAATGCTTTAATTAAAAATAACAAGCCTGATATGAAATGGGTAACTTTAAAACAAAAACCAATATAATGTGTGACCTTTAAAGCCTGGATAAATGATGTTATTGTTCCATCATGTCTTAAGAAATAATTTCTCAAAAAAACAGCCACCTTGTGACTAACTATAAATTCGGAAGATGGCTTTACAAGTACAGCCTCAATTATAGAATTCATTCTTGCTTGAGGAGATTCGGAAGTAAACTGACAGGATTGTAAGTATTGTAATGCATCTGATGGAAGTAGCTTCCTTAGAGAAGTGAGACTGGTTGCAACACCAAACACTAAGAGTATAGGAATTTTGATTATCCATTCACTGCAAAAAAAAGTGGGTTGGATGATCTCAAGAGAGAAAAGTTGATAAACATAGGTATAACATAGGACTATGAGTTAGAGGTGGTGTGGATGTACAACGAAATATTTTACATAAAAAAGTAAATTTTGCATTTGCCTTTCCAACCTATGACATAGTTGCAATGAGCTTACAGCAGTTACAGATTGCAGTGGAGTCAGAAAAAATAACAGAATTCCTTTACCATTCTTATTTTAAATATTTTCATATCTATTCATAATTTTCCAAGATTATTCAAATGCATTATCATGTCCTGTCTTTTAGCTGGAATTTCCTGGATCCTTGCAATGTGTTTCTGAAGTAGGAGCAATCAGATGATAGCTTCTACTGAAGCTTACTCTTGGAGTCTTGGATTAAAAATCAACAAAAGTTTCAATCTAAGGAGGCCAATAAAAGAACTGGGATCTACCAGTTAGAGCTTTAGAATCTATCAGAAAAAGGAGAAAGTAGGAGAAAAAGAAGCAAGAAGGTAGACCAAGGTTTTTTAGGCGACCATGCGGTCATGCGATGGCCATGACCGCATGGCCGCCTAGGCGCTTCAGGCGACGCCTAGGCGGTCGCCTGAAAATAGGGTAAATTTTGCAAATTTACCCTGAACTTATATATATTTGCTAAAAAATATGGGTAAATTCAGAAACATTTAAAAAAATATATACATAAATTTTAAAACCTGAAATTACTAATACAAAGTAATAGACTATTAATCTAAAATTTAAAATGTAAATACATAGATTATAAGACTTCTATGAATTTAGGGTTAGAAAGGTGCAAGAAACAAGAAAGAAAAGAGGTTAGGGTTTTTTAAAACCCTCAACCTCTTATTTAAATGACTTAAGTCATTTAAATGTGCCTTAAATGGGTGGTTGGGCCTTATATTTAAATTTTAAAAAAAAAAAAAAATAACAGACCTATTGGGTTAGGCGGATCCGGGTCGGATCCGACCCAGACCCGCCTAACCCGCTCCAGCGCATGAAGGCAAACGCCTACATGCGCTGGAGCGCATGGTCGCATGAACAAGCTTGAGGTAGACAAATTAATACCTGAAAAATATGATATGAAAAATGCTCACCTCTGTCCATCTTTATTCCTAAAGTACTCGTCTCATGGTAGTGGACTCTTCATTTCATGAGACGAGTGTTTTAACAAATTAGAGGACATATAGTTTGCAGTTGGATTCCCAAGAGTCGTCTTCTAACAAATTAGTATTCATCTTCTAACCAAGAGTCATCATTATCTAGCTTCTTTAGATTTGATCATTTAGAATGTTGGGTCTTTTATTTTGAATTTTGGTGTAAAATATAAAGATATTTGATCGCCACTAATTTGAATGTTATACGATGATACTTATCTATAGTAAGGTTTTTGAAGCAGATGATCCCGCTCCAAGAAGTGCCCACCAGATCAAGGGTGATTCATGTCAGGATCGGTCCAATTAAGCGGTATCTTTTACTCAACATAAAATGTGGGACATTAGGAATATACATACTCTCCCTTACGCACATCGGGTACTTTTTTCCTTTGGACTGTAATGTGGGCATGGAAGTAGGTAGCCATTTAATTACATTCAAGTGTTAACATTACAATTTACAACAATACACAAAGGATAATATGCATAAAATACGAGTTCACAAGGTATGGGAAAACACCTTAGCATGGCAATGAACTCGGCGAGGATGGGTCCACTGCACTGTTCTGTGTCATCAATAACAATAACAATGGGCTTGTTGCAGTTATGTTGTTCACTATACCAGGACGCTAGAACAAATATATCAGCTGCCTGTTTGACAAATACCATTGAGAGAAAACAACGATCTTATTCAGCATCTGGTGGCAATGTTATAAGATTAATAAGTAAAAAACAAACTTACGTCTGAGGATGCCACTAGAAGCTGCCTCAGTAAGCTTCTGAGACAACCCCCAACTCCCTTCTTTGTTGTAAAATCTATAGAGGAAAGGCTGGCAACATGGCACCCATTTAACTTCAAATGGGCACTAAGTTCTTGGAATGTTGATAAATCATCAACAAACTCCATATTTTCTACAGTTAAAAGTCAAAGTTAATTTCAAAAACAGTTTTACATTTGAATTTCTAGACTGTGCAGAATTGTAGAGGCATATCATACTTGTTAGAATCAATGCAGTTGGAATTTGCTTGCATATCATATCAGTGACAATTGGGTATGATAGCATGAGCTCCCGTACAAATTCTCCTCTACAGGATCTGATTTCCTTAAACGACTCACTTATCCACTTCATTACATCTTCAAACAAACTGATATTTATCTTCTCTAAAACATCCTATAAACTAAAATAATATTAAAGAAGAACAATACAAATCATTAACAATCTAAATATGACTTCATTTTATCCATCTAAAGACCTTTATGGTAATCTCAATTTTTGACCAAGTTTCGTTAAAAGCACAAAGACGTAGTTTTTCATAGTGCTGATCAGTTAATTCTTCCGAGTCACCATCAACAAGAGGATTTTTGCTGGACATGTCAATCTTTCTTTTAGTCTTCTTAGGTCTAGTCTCTTGCAGTTCTGGTTTCTGCAGAGACGCCTTCTGTAGGATGAAAAATGGCTAAAAGGAGAGAAAAAATATAACCAAATAAAATTAGAATACAAAAACCAAAGATAGAGCAAGAACGAGAAAGTGAAATGAAGGAATGAAAAAAAAAACCTGGAGATTATGATCGGATGCATCAAATTCTTTCAACGGGAATTCAGAATCGGAAACCGACATTAAGATTCAAGAAGTCAGAGAGAATGGTGATAAATTGCGAATTAGGGTGCCTCAATTTTTATCTGCATTATTTGACCCGTTGGCAGAGTCAGGAAAATGGTTGTAGCGAATTCAAATTCATAATAAAATAATTCAAATTCAACAAGTAATAAAATAAAGCTACACATTACATTAAAAATGTAAAGAACTACATTTGAATAATTAAAAAAACATGGGGGTTGGGGTTGGAGCATCATTCAAAAAGCAATTTAAGAGTGTGACAGTTTAGACCATCGCTACACGGCTAAAGACCTAAGGCATTTGTGTTTTTTAAGGTTCGCCGAAAACGGTCAGAATCCGAAGAACCTTGCCTAACCAGGTCGGAGAAGCCATAAAAAGACACAAAAACATGAAGAAAAAATACCTAAGCGGAGAGAACAAGAAGAAGAAAGTCGGAAGACACGGAGAAGAAAGGCATAAAAGGACGGAAGAAGAATATGGGAGAGCTTTCTTTCACTACCGACTAAAGGAACAAAAGAAAACCCTAAAACAAACTGAAAAAATAGTTATAACTCCGAATATTGTTCAGTTATTGGGCGGATCTAGATACGGATCAATCTCACCGACACTGATGCTGGAAATTCGACGACGGAAGAAAGATATAGAGGGAGATATCAGCCAGCAGAATCGGAAGAGAGGAGTCGTCGAGGGATTCAGTAATTCTCTGGGATGGGGATTACAGCTAATTCAGACTTCAGAGGCAGAGAGGCTTATGTTTACCTGTGTGCTCTAATTTTGGCGGGAAATCTATTATGGCTATTTGTGAAAAGTGGGTCATTGGTCGTTTGTTAAAGACTATACGGTCTAAAGAAAATAATTCTAAACTCGAATATCTGTCCGATTTAAATTGCATATACAGGTATTCGAATTCGAATAATTATTTGGATATTTGAATCTGACTGAATAAAATTCAGATATGAAAAACTGAATTTGGATAATTTTTTTATAAAAATCTTAAAAAAATATATTAAATCACCATTAACAAAATTAATTAATAGTTAATGAATCATATTAAAATCCGAATCCGGAATTTTTAATCGAGATTTTAACGAATCCATAAAATCCGGATATCAATTAAGTTATTTAAATCTGGATAATCATATTCGAATTCGAATCCAAATTTCGATATACCATTTTATGTTTTAAATAAAGTTGAAACTGTGAAAGGTTGTTTCAATTTTTTTTTTTCTTTTTAATCTAATCATGTAGTGATGAAGCCATGAAGGTCTATTTTTTTCATTCGATTGCACTGGGGTGAACCTAACCTTAGCAAGGATCAACTTGCTAAAATCCACAAAACCTCCCTCCGATCAGGCCTCAAGGCATCAGGCTCATTTGCTTTGTGGCCACCATATGAGACAACTGCATTTCCGAAGAGTATGCTCTAAGGGAATGGATATCGGTGAACAGGAAGAGGTTTTCCGACAAAACTGTCTTATGTAGAAGAAGAATGGGTTTGGTTACATGGTCCAGTATTAATGGTGAGAGTTCAATCATGGAAACCATCACTCCAATCTGACGCAACCATTGAAGATGCTTCTATATTCACTTTCCGGAACTCCCTCGCTGATACTGGAGCAACCAGATCCTCTCGAGGCTAGTTAGCAAGCACTTTGGGCTCTTCATTGAATGGACACTTCAATTTCACAGGGGAAGGAACTACTGCAAGAGGTTATGGCACGTCGACCATTAAAGGTTACGAAGATATATGTATATATATATATAATATGGGTTCACGATTGCAGTTCTGCAGGGGCGATTCCAGTTCCTCCGATTCAAGGAACTGACGCGATTTCAGTTTCTCCGATTCGTCGACGTTGTTCTGCAGGGGCGATTCTTGTTTCTCCAATTCAAGGAACTGGCACGATTCCAGTTCCTTAGATTCGTCGGCGTTGTTCTGCAGGGGCGATTCCAATTCCCCTTACCACGATTTCAGTTCCTCCGATTCGTCGACGTTGTTCTGCAGGGGCGATTCCAGTTCTCTGATTCAAGGAACTGGCGCGATTCCAGTTCCTTCGATTCGTTGGCGTTGTTTTGCAGGGTTAGAGGAGATTTATAAATATACCCCTCAAAGAAGTTAAAAAATAGCTAGAAGGAACATCCAAATCCGACGAATGAGAAGAAAAACCGCAATGAATTTCTAGTGCGGGAACATGAAGCTGACTATATATATATATATATATATATATATATAGTATCCCGTCCGCCAAGGTAGTGAAGGAAAAATCGACAGTTGCAGTCAATTTGACATTGACTACCCTGAGGGGGCTGATGTGGTTCTAAGCTAGAGGAATCAAGTTCGCCCGTCCACTCCGGTTAAAGGGGGAATGCTGATAATACCAAGTCCGATACAAGACCATCAGACGTTTGTCACTAACGTGAAACCCTAGAAGGTAGAGAAAGATCGGATATCGCAAACAAGCTTTGAGCTTCGAATCAAGTTTAAGAGAAGATGAATCACTCTAGGGGGGATCAACTAGAATTTAAGTTGGTCGATTCACCTCGGTTGGTCCTCTCGAACGACCACCCAAGAATGGATTGACCATCTTTAAGATCGATTTCTCCTAATGTGATAAAAGACCATTATGTCCTCTGAAAAATCTATAAATAGGTGTTGGGATTGATCATTTTACATATAATTCCAAGTAAACAACCTCTTTCGTGTGAAAGAGTGCAACATGCGACTTAAGATCCAGAGCGTCTGATCGATCCGACACTAATGAGGATTCCACCCTCATCAGATGGCGATCAACAATTTCAACGAAGCAATGTTTGCTCAAGAAAGATAAGAGCAAGGAATTTATTCCGACTCAGGTCCAAGGGAATTCAATCAGTCGCTCAAATCTAATGGAGCTAGAGTACGTTGAAGGACTTCTTCATGTGGTCGAATGATGGAGGAAGAACTTACTGAATAATACAACATCACAACTAGCAATCGACCAAGAAAAAGGAGTTTTTGAAAAAAAAATTGGTGGAGCTAATTGACCAAGAACAAAGAAAAATCAGACAAAGAAACTTATTATTGGTATGCGAGATTAAATTTTCGAGACAACGTATCTAATTACTATATAATTAAACTACATAGATAATAGAAGAGAATTACTGAAATAATTTATACATCGTTCTTATTTTTAATCTTTAACTTTGCTTTCTACTTCATAACAATTCGTAACATGCCAACAATGGTATATTAAAGATCGAATATGAAATCAAAGATTAAAATTGTGCAATATCTATTCAATAATAATAACAAAAAAAAAAAGATAAAAAAACCAATTTGCTATCGACTATCGCTGACACTGAGTTGACGACAGAAGCTTTATTTAACGCAACTAATTCCGAAAAATTGTAGAACATAAAAATCGATATCATAAACCTTCCATCCACCAATCAATTAAACCCATATGGAATTAACAATGAGCATCATTGCTACAGCGCCAACAACAGCAAGAGGTGTTCCTGCTCTCATTTCCTTGACTGCGGCATTTGTGTTGGGTTTATTTGGTGGTTGCGCTGCTGGTGGCTGTACCGGTCCTGGGGCTATTGGTGGTGGATGGATTTTCGGAGGATGTACACCCATGACGGTGATGTTCAGCTTTAGACCCTTTTTACATAAATCACTGTCTCCACTGATGAAGTAAAATGGACCCGATTGGTTAAGTAGGAAAACAGAGTGGCCACCTTCAAGCGTTTCGATTGGGTTGTTCGTGTCGCATGATACGAAATGATCATTATTCACGTCCAAAATCGACTCGCCTTTTTTCGTGTAATTGAACACTAGTGATTGCCAAAGAAAACCCAGATTAAAAACCCCAGTGGAGAGTGTTTGACGGTGAAAAATAAAAAAAAATGCTTACCGAGGGTGTCGTTGAGTTGAAAACGAGAACGGGAAGACCATTGAGGGTAAGTCTGTGAAGATTCAAGATCCCATCCAGATTTTCCACCCACGTCGAACTCACGCGACACTGAAGAAGTAAACGTTAAACATAAACAGAGCAATACGAGGAACATTCCAGTAGTATTCTTCATGATTCTGAAGATGAGATTTCGATTTCGATTTTGATTTTGGATGCTGGGCTATTGAGAATTTGGGGGTATTTATAGAATGGTATTGGAAAGAAATCATATAAAATCTACGGTTATGAAATTAAAATAAATATCACCATGCATGACATTTATTCGGTGGGATTTTTGTTGATTCACGTTCTAAAATAAGCAGGGAATTTTTATTTTACGGCCGGATTGGTTATAAGTTGTAACTTGTAATTCTGTAAACTTGTAATAATATTTATGAATGGGGATTTTTCCGATTTGGTATAAATTTACACAAATTTTATTTCATTTCACTTATTATATCGTTAAAAATTTATGTTTAATTTTCATAATGATATATTCGGATGGCATTCCGTTCCCGTGAGGTTCTCGTCGACGCATCCAACCGCACCGGCGAGAACAGCACCGAAAGTGGATCAATGATATGAGCTACCAAACAAAAAACATTTTATTCTAAACTTCCAAACTACTCCACTCTTTTTGTATTACCTGGAGGCTGCAGGGATCGTTCATTTGTTCTAAATTGAGTAATAAATAATAACGTAACAAGTTTTTTTTTTTTAAGTTTAATTTTTTTTTTTACCTCGTCTCTCGTTCTCCTGGAAATCAGAATGGGGCAAGTGTGTACCGCTCTGCAGGATAAAATGAAAGGTACGTCATTGCGAGATTTTAAATTTGGTCATGATCTCACGATTTCGATGTACGAATGATATAATGCGGCGATCTGAGCAGGGAAGACATGGAAGGAGAAGCAGATTAAGATTATAACGAACAGGGTTTTCGATACGATCAAAGGGGATACGTCGGTACAGAAGGATCATCTGGAATTCGACGAGTTGTACATCGCTGTTCTTCATGTTTACAAGTAAATACCTACTTTTATTTCTTCCCATATTTTCATTCGCGACTGTCTTTTTTGTTGATGTTATCGACATTCTTTGGTCGATTCATCATTCATGGATCGTGTTTGCAGTGAAATCAATAAGCGTTTGCCTGGACCTCATTGTGATCCGCCGTCCGAGGAGAAACTCAAGGCTACCATACGGGTATTTCAAATGGTTTCCTCTTCTAGTCGTTTGTGTTTCCCATATTTTCTTCTTCTTCTTCCCCCCAAATTCCCAACATGCATGCATCATGCTTAATTGCCATAGTTATGTTCTTAGATTGTGCTGATGATCTTAGATACCTAGAATACCAAAGATTTATCACCTACTAATCTACTGTATATCCTCACTTGGTTGGATCAAAGAACAATTCCTGCATCTCACGATTGATCAGAATTAGGTAGATTTTAGCCTAAACTTCTGACTCTCTAAACTGATTTTAGCCTAAAGAACAATTTGGCCGCATAATCTGTGGTCCTCTTAGTCGCTATGTGCCGCTTAGTGAGAACAATGATTTTAGGCGCTTATGTTTATTTTTTTGTACTCCCGTCTGGCCTTCTTTAAAAAAAGGGAATACGTGCTTTGCCTAAAAATTGATTTTTTTAACAAAGAAAAGTGCAAAACCCTTGAGTGAGTGATATATGATAATCCATCTAACAAGTCAGTAAATTTGAAATGGATGGACTGACCAGGACTCCAGAAGTACTTTAGAGTCTAGACCTCATGTTTGAACCTTAATTGTCCATGAAACTGGAGATGTATATGTTGATGGTAGGCTTAAAAGCATGGTAAATGATCAAATCCTATTGGAGTTTGGGAAAATACATGCGGATTGTCATCATTTGGCGGATTGTCATCTGCATGCTTACTGTCGTCTGCTATTGTTTTGAATCACCATCTATTAACATACCTTAATTTGTTGGTCATTATATGAATTGCAGATTATTTTGTAGATACAGACTGCACAGTTTATCCAAGTATTTAATGAAAGATGACCAATTATGAAATACATTTTAACACTTACTTTTTATTGACAATCATTATTAATCAAAGACAGGAATGTGACTGCCTGACTGATTGTAAATTGTAAAACCCATTTACTGTCTGTTTTAACTTGTTGATATTCCAAAATCCTGATTTGATTTGTCAATGAACAATGATAATTCTTCATTAGCATATATTATACCACAATTTAACAATTTTGCTGTTTATGCAAGGCAGGAATTTGATCTCAATCTCGATGGTTTACTTGACCGTGACGAGTTCCTGGAGTTCATTAAGAAGATAACCACAGACACCATAGCATTGGTAAGTCGTAATCTAATCATAGCTTTGGTTGTGGCTCCAACTGCGGCATTGCTCTCAAAGAAAGCCACCGAGGGCGTTCCTGGTGTTGGCAGAGCTGTGCAGAAGATTCCTAGTTCTGTTTATGCCTCTGCTGTCGTCCTTGCCGTTGTGTGGTTACAGAATGCAGGAGTTGATCCTTAAGCAGTAAGTAAGAATTTCATTACGTCCAAAATTGCTAAATAAATAAAAATGCTTTATTGCCGAGAGTCAGAGACTTATATTTTTTCTTTTTAAAATAAAATGGAATCATTCTCAAATCTCAATATTGTTGCTTGTTTACTGTCATAGTATCTTGATTTTTTATGCGAGATTAGAGTTAATGTGCTTTCGATTTTATGCGTTTTAAATTTTTAATTACGTTTTGACTTGTGATTAAAGTCCTTGAGAAAGAAACTGATTATTAAAGGGAGTAAGTAGCAAAATATACGCCACATCCCACATGGCACACGTCCACACAAAAATCGATTTTTAACAACCGATTCCTTTTTCTTAGTGGCAGCGATATCTTCACTATTCGTCACTTCCTGTCGTCACTTGTTCTTTCCTTCAATTCTTCGTATGCCTGATTTTTTTCTGGTCGCTTCCAGCACATACATAGACCTTTTATTTTTCCGGTGAGAAAGGCGCAAACCCCCAAACCTTAAAAAAAAGACGACAGATATACGCCGGCGTTTCATATCCACACAGGCTCCTCTTCGGTAAGGAAGTAGGTATACCGTATAAGATGATTCATTGACTCAATGACCGCCGCCATCATACACCATTCCATTCACTCGTATTCTTCTGTAGCCTTTATTCCAGACCAGTTCTCAGGTCTGATTTTCTCTTCTTCCGATCCCGATATATTTTTATTCCCTATTTTATAATTTAAGAAAGAGTAGAATTCGTCTTCAAATTTTTGATACCAAATTGCCAATTGTCAAATAAATTAATAAAAAAGAGAAATCTGACACCTAAATTTCTTAATTATTATTTTTGGCGTGCAGTGGTTACTTGACTGGAACCTGGAAGTCTCTAAATTTGAGGAGAAAGAAGAAAAAAGCAAATTTTGTTTTGAATGGGATCGTTCAAAGGCCACGCATTACCGGGAACACTGTTTCTGTTTGTGGGTGTGTGGCACATTTGGAGTTGCACGTTAAGGTACGTGTCAGATCCAAAAAACTTTCGGGTAAAATCATGGAATCCGGTGCAGGGACTGAACGGAAAGCTCCATTATCTGGAACTTTATTTGATCACCGGTGGTTCTTTCTTGGACATGTGTATTGAGCTTCTGTACTCAACTCATCTCAAGTTCATTGTCAACGGAGAACTGAACCCTTCGCATCTAAATGATTTCGAGCATGGTGGTATGCTTTTCATGTTCTTCTTATACGGCGTCGCTGCTCTTCTTTCTGAGAAGACTCGGTCAGTCATCACTCACCTTCTAAATTTCGTCGTGAATTTTAATTCCTAGCAGCTAACATGGGTGAGGTTTTGTTGTCTCGAAAGGTTTTTACCATTACCAGAAGGATGTCTGTGTTTCCTAGCAGCGGCGGCATTTCTCTCTGAATACATACTGTTCTACTTCCATTCCACGAACCACAAGGGACTTGAAGGCTATTACCATCTTCTCCTCGTTCTTGTAGTTGGGGCGTGTTTAGCTTCTACCATTGCAGGTGCCTTAATTCCTACCAGCTACGCAGTTGATCTTTGCGTCGGCATTGCAATCACACTTCAAGGCTTATGGTTCTATCAGACAGCCTTCACCCTCTACGGTCCCTCCATGCCTCGAGGATGCGCCTTCCAGGACGGCCAAATCGTATGTCATGATGAGCTTGATGAGATCCGTGGTGTGCTCATCGCCAATTGCCAGTTCTTTGGTTTGTTACTCACTGTGTTTCTTTTGATGTTTGGATTTTATGGGTTCGCTGCAACAAAATATGGTCACCCTCAATTGAGCACAGATGTCGATTAATTTCACTCTTCATCTACCTTTTGGTTTAATTAGACTTGTTCATTCTATATTTCTATCATATATTTCTCTTCAGATCTCCTGTCTTTATTATAAATAAAAATAAAGAGTTTTTTTAGATTCAAATTAGCTCAATAATAAAGTTTTGTAATTTGTACTAATCCCAATTCCCAACATCCGCTAAGCCATTTAAGAGTAACATTCAAGAGACGTCGTTGACCCGATTATTTTATTTTTTGGATCCGATCCGAAGACACAGTGACTGTGTGCAGTCTGCCGCGGAGAGGAGCAGAAACAAACGACAATTTTTTTTCTTCCTTTCTATTGCTTGGAAGTTGGATCTCGGATAGATCTCAGATACTGGAGATCTCACCGTGGTTCGGAGTGAGTGGAATTCTAGTCGGAGGATATGGGTGGGTGGGGTTGGACGATCTACGAGGGATCAGTAGTGCTGACTTCGTTGTGTCTTTTGGGATGGGCAGGACTGTGGTTTCTAAATAGGAGACTTTACAAAGAGTATGAGGAGAAGAGGGCGCTTGTACAGATCTTGTTCAGTATAGTTTTTGCTTTCTCTTGCAATCTACTTCAGCTTGTTCTCTTTGAGATTATACCTGTTCTTTCCAAAGAGTACGCGATGTCTTCTTGTTTATAGGGTTTATTTTCATATTTTGGATCAAATTTCACTACTTGAATTTTGCTATTTTATGGCATTTTGGTTACATTTGGATCTTGCGCCAGTGCTCGTGCTTTTTATAATTATTTGATGAACACAAGGTCATTTTATGACAATTTTTTCAGTTTGTTTCTTCGTCTTGATCATTTTTGTAGAATGGTATTTAGCTTTCGGGCAGCTATTTAGTTGTCCGACTGCAATTATGCTTATATTTGTACAATAAAATTTTCATATGATGAACCTTTTGTAAGAATGAATTGAAATCTGGTGTAAATTCGAACAATTGGACAAACTCCATTATCTATTTATGTTCATCCATCGTGAAATCAAGTTGATTTTTGATAGCATATTGCCAAATTACGTTGTAAAATGCTCACATCATTTCAGTTTTCTTTTCACGTTCCTGTGTAATGACTTATTACACAAATCACTCCAGTGAGCGTAATGAAAAAAAATAAAAATAAAGTAAATTGGTAATAATAAATAGTTTGATCATTTTTATTTATTAAATTGTGTTTTTCTTTGGGTGCAGGGCTCGCTGGTTCAACTGGAAAGCAGATTTATTTTGTCTGATAATGTTATTGGTATTTGTGCTTCCCTATTATCATTGCTACCTGATGCTTCGAAACAATGGTATTTTTATTTTCTTTTAATGTGTTTTCAGATTGTTACATTAATCATTAATGTATATGAAAAAATAGCATAATTGTTACAGGGGTGAGGAGGGAACGAGCTGCAACTGGAGCGATATTATTCTTATCTGCTTTCTTATATGCATTTTGGCGCATGGGAATTCATTTTCCCATGCCCTCTGAAGATAAAGGTCACAGCAATTCCATTTTTTTTATTCCTTTAGATGTAATAGGATATTGTACCCTTTGCTATAAATACGGATGCCATCATTTGATTAATTCAAGGTTTTTGATTTGTCGCATATGCGACCAGGCGCAATCCCCCCATCGCATATTTGGGGGGTCGCATATTTATGGGGCTTAGCCGGATTTGGGTCGGATCCGGCTTAACCCGACCCATTTACCCAAGTAAAAATTAAAAAATTGAAATGATTAAATGAATAATATTATTTTATAACAACTTAAGGATCCATTTTATAATAATATTATTCAAACAACTTAAATGAATAATATTAATTGACGACACACTTAGTTAGAAGTTAGAACTAAGTGTTTGAATTACACTTTTACTTTGATGTTTGAAACTAATACTTTTGTTGTTTTGAATGTTTCTTTAAGTTTTTCAGATTTTAAGAGTTTAAGTATCATTAATCACTATATTATTTTAATTATGATTTTTATTATGACTTATAATATCAGGGATTTATTTAAAATATAGAAAATATAGGGGGTATATTGAAAAAAAAAAAAAAAAAAAAAATGTCGCATATTGGGTAGCATATGCGACCAGGCGCTCGCATATACGATATGCGACCCCAGGCATCACCTGGTCGCCTGGCCGCCTGGCCGCCTGAAAAAGCTTGGGTTAATTAAACACATAGCTCATGCTAATGAAAACATACCGTTGCAATGCATGGTAATACTAATGGCTGTCCTTTATCAATTTTCTTCTTCTTCCAATCCATGTTCTGGCACTATCAATTGATCACAGTGTCACACATCCAAGCATTGTATCTCAAAGAACATATACACTTTGATGTAATTTTATGGTCTTTTACATGTGCCTTTTGTGGACCAACGACACATAAGGATTTCTAAATGAATGTATAGTTCTATTCCTTTTGTGAATAATATTTGACTTCACTTACCAATATTGTAATTTTTGCATGACCATTGGTCTACAAAAAATGTCATGTTTCCAGGGTTTTTCACATTACCTCAGTTAGTTAGCAGAATTGGTGTTATAGGAGTTACTGTCATGGCTGTACTTTCTGGGTTTGGTGCTGTCAATCTTCCATACAGCTATCTATCACTCTTTATCAGGTGATTGAAAATGATATTTATTATGATTACTTTTAAGTTCATAAAATTAATTTCAAGTTTAATAACAAGCAGTGCTAAACAGTCCTAGAAATAGACAGGCACCTCTTAAGCTAAGCAGTGGCTTTAAATAAAACTAGGCTAACAAGTCCGAACGTGCCTTTTAAAATACATAAATAAATTTAGCAAACTTTAACATTCTTTTTATCTCGCATGTCATCATTTTTGTTTCTTGCTTTCTGTTTTTATGCAGTCCTACTCCGTATTAAAATTTTGAGGTTATAATGGCAGGGAGATAGAGGAAACTGATATTAGAGCATTAGAAAGACAATTGACGCAATCAATAGAAACTAGCATCTCAAAGAAAAAGAAAATCATTCTTGCTCAAATGGAAATGGAGCGAATTCAAGGATCTGAAGAGGTGTGAGAAGACACACTTTATCAAATACTCTCAAGTTTCAACAAGTTTTGGACTGACATATATACAGTTTTTTGTTTTAAATATACAATTATTTAAACTCGAAAAATATAAAAAAGCTAAAATCTGCTTAATATCTTCATTATTTTCAGAGTTGAGAAGCTATGCTTATTTTATTTTATTTGTCAATAAGTTTTTGTTGGCTTTTAGTGATTTTTCATTTGATCATTTCATTCGAAAGAAGTGGGCTTTAGGAAGTTGGATTACTTGGTCGTTATTCTACTTAATCTTTCATTTAACTAAAGGACTGTATATCACTGGTTTATTGCAGAATTTAAAGAGTAGATCTTTTTTCAAGCGCATAGTTGGAACTGTTGTTCGTTCAGTACAAGATGATCAAAAAGAGCAGGGTATGCTTATCTGTATAATTTTTCTGATTTAGTATCCCACTCATTATTATTTTTAATATTTTTTTATTTATCTCACAAAAAGTTCATTCAGAATAAGATATTTCACATTGAAAACATAATGGCATAAACACTTTACGTTATCTTACCCTCTTGTATTTTTGTCTTTTGCATTTTCTGTGAAATGGAAACACTAAATATCCTTTCTCAAATGCTTTTCATAAATACATAATCTTGTGATTTTCATGTTTCAACATCTTGTTCATTTTATAAACTATTTTCTCTCTATTTCTACAATTGAAACTCTGTTGATATCTTGCAAGATATCAAAACCATGGAAGTTGAAGTCTTAGGATTGGAAGAGCTCTCAAAGCAATTATTTCTTGAGATATATGAACTTCGTCAAGCTAAAGTATGTTAGTTTATTATATTGAGCTTTCTTTCATATTTTTTGAGTCGTAGTTTGATGCTGGATTTCTTGATAAAAACTCTTACGTAATATCTGAAAGTTTATATCTCAAAGCAATTTCTTTGTTTGTGTAAAATATGGAACTTTGCCTTCCGTTTGAAAATGTTGAATGCAATTAAGTCTGTGTTATCATATTTTCAAATAAATTAATTTTGTATTCATTCACTTCTTCTTTTACATTTTAAAAACTCCTTTTCAATTGTATTTTTTCTTTCAGAAAATGTTTTTTTTTGTTTCTAGAAAAATATACAATGTTGGGTTTTTGATATTTTTACACCACACCACTCGGGCACATGTATTTGGCTATTTTTTGTGTATCGGCAAAACACGAGAGATCCATATTTTCCAGTACATCGGAATAAAAAATGTTTCACTGATACATAGTCTAATGTCATATAAATAGTATATTTGGTGTCATATTCAATGCTTGTTGATTTGTTTCACTATACAATTTGCAATTTGTATTTTTCTAGTTTAAGTTTTTATTTGTTTTACATTTTTTAGGTATTTGTATATTTTTTTCTTGATATGATTTAGTTAAAACATAACCACGCCATAAAAAATTCTTGTCCGTGCATAAATATCTGTGTAGCTACTGATCATTTGTATTATTGATAGGAAGCTGCTGCATATTCCCGTACCTGGAGGGGCCACTTACAGAATCTTCTTGGTTATGCTTTATCAATCTACTGTGTGTATAAAATGATAAGAGTAAGTGTATTATACCGGATTCTAAGTTGTCTTTTCTTGTTCTGAAATTTTGACCTATAATTTTTTTCTTCTATTTTCATGGATGTATTTTTTCTATTTAAGAAATTATATAAGAAACATCGTAAGTCATAACTTAGAGTTTAGTGTTCATGTGATCAATTATATATTTTTTTGGTTTCGTTGCTTTTTTGTCATTGGAAAATACTCGTTATAAAATTATTCCCTCGTCCCTCCAACACATCTTTATTATGCAGATTTTATATTTTTTTAAACAATTGCTTTGTTGTGCTTAAAATAAATTCTAAAAAGTAATCAATATATTTCTCTTTATTTTGCAGTCTTTGCAGAGCGTGGTTTTTAGCGGGGTATGTTTCTCTGTCAGTGGTCTTTGACGACTACCTAGTTTGTCTTATATATTGACTATTTATTGTAATGATTCTCAAGTGGTCAATCTGTTGTGATTTTTTTTATGACTCTTAAAAATATCATAGTTTGAACTTGTTTTATACAATTATTTGGCAGGTTGGTTCAGTTGATCCTGTAACTATGACAATCAGCATCTTCTTTCAATACTTTGATATAGGCATAAATGCTGCACTATTATCTCAGGTTAATCAACTTTCTGTCCATCTCTTTGACTGTTTTGTTGTCTATAGAATTATTTAATAAAAGGACCGCAGTTAAATATATAATAAAAGAATGAAACTTTAAATATGAAGTCCCATCCAACATATAGTATAGTGTTGAACACTTGTAATATAGAAGCATTGCCTTACACAATATTTATGGATGTGCCGAACTTTATTTAAAAGGGATGTCTGTAATTTAAAATATGTAAGTGTTTATTTTTATTTTTTTAGTCTTGGAAAGTCAGCTTGTTTTAAGTTTTAAATATTTTTTTAGTTTTACGGGTTAGATGTTTTCTTCTCTCTTTTCAATTTCTCGTATAGGAGTATACTTCCTGGATGCTAGCAATCTGTCCAATATTCATTAGAAAAATAAAATTCTAAGGGTTAATTTGCATCATTACATTTTTGTTTTCTTTATATTTCCATTTGTAGTATATCTCCTGTTTATTTTCGCTTGTTTTCAATAAATATGTCTAGTATACCAGTATGTAATATTTATCAGCACTTATCATGGTTTGGTTGTGTAAACAGTATATATCTTTGTTATTCATTGGAATGCTGATAGTTATATCTGTCCGGGGCTTCCTATCAAATTTGATGAAGGTAACCTTTTCTATCTTATTTTTTGTTTTTCTCATCATAAATCTATTTGCATATACAAATGTAATTCTCATCATAAATCTATTTTAACTTTTGCAATTGGAGATTAACATTATCAGAATTTTTAACAATTCCTCATATTAACATTTCATTTATTCAACCACATTCCATAGTCCTTTGTCCTTACGCTCCTGTCTTTCAAAAGATACTCTTCGTTCTGTTTGGTGAAAATGACTGTATTTCCCTGAGAATCCATTCTGGTCAATTTTCACTGTGCTCACAATTGTTCCTTATATTTTGAGTAATAATATAAAATAAGAAATTTATTCACTATTAGAGTGATGTTTCTTACAATTTCTTCTTGGAACCAGTTCTTCTTTGCAGTATCCAGAGTTAGCAGCGGGTCATCAACCAATGTCGTGCTTTTTCTTTCAGAAATTATGGGAATGTACTTTGTATCATCAATTTTATTGATAAGGAAGAGTTTAGCAACTGAATATAGGTAAAAAATGATTTATTCCATGAGCAGTTTATCACCCCATTCCTAATTTTCTATTTGTAGTTTTAGTAGATACACTGATGTTTTTTTGTAAGTAATGTATGAATATATTTTGCAGGTTGATAATCACAGATGTGTTAGGTGGAGATATTCAATTTGATTTCTACCATCGATGGTTTGATGCAATATTTGTAGCAAGTGCATTCCTTTCTCTACTTTTACTTTCTGCTCATTATAATTCACGTCAAGCAGATAAGCACCCTATTGATTGATTTCGTTTACTCAGTCCATTCATTACACCACAGTTGTAAAGTAAATTGAACACCATCAGAATCCAGTGTGCATCATGGTAAAGTGAGATGGTCATAAATACTTCTTCCACCACTACAGCAGATGTTTTTCCAATATATTGTCGATGGCTTGAAACTTGGGCATTAGATTCCACCATCACTCCAAAATCAAAAAGAACAAATACACAGAAGTATCAGTGAACCAACAGCAACAGATCCATGAAGTCTGGAATAATGCGTGATGAAGTAAATTGTGATTCTGTAAATACCGATTTTGATTTTATATTGGTTCTGTTTATATTATCATCGTTTTAAATCTTCGTGAACACCGGAGTGAAAATATATCATTTATCTTATAGACAATATTCCTCGTCGAAGTGTGGAATAAACATAATTCCAAGCTATATCTACCGAGCTCTGTTTTGAAAGACAAATAAAATTGCCGGAGAAGAAAGGAAGGTAAAACCAAAAGTTAAGAAAGGAGGTTGAATTGGATGAAAATATGAAATATTTCGGAGTAACGAATAAATGAAATTCTAATATTAATGGAATAATAGATCATTTGGAATTTGGATTTATGGATAATTATTAAATGAAATATCAATTAGTGAATGATTAAATAGATAAATATTTCCCGCTCTCTGAAGATAAGTTATCTTCCTCAACCAACCTCGCTTCAGCGCTCCACACCTTATCCGGCTAATTCTCACCGATGGCTTTCCGGTGTGGTTGTTTATTCCTCTTCAGCACCACCACACCTCTATATCCACTTCTCCCCTCTAAAACCCTAAAAATGAAATCGGTATCTCCACGTCCTATTTGTATCACCCTCAACCCTAAGCGTCCCGTGCATTTTAACGTTTCAGCTATCCAACAGACAAAAGAAGCTTCATCCATTGCTCCGTTGGAGGATAAAGGTGTGTTCTTTTCTCTCTTACTTCTGGTTTAAGGATTTCTTCTGGAAAATGATTTGTTTGTAGTTTAGGTGTTTTGCGGTCGCGGTGGAAAGCGGCCATAGATTTCAAATGGATAAGAGAGAACAAGGATTTGGTTGCGGAGAATATCAAGAAGAGAAACGCCAGTGCGGATTTGGACCTCGTGCTCGAGCTTTACGAGAACATGTGTGCCGTTCAGAAGGTTAGGGATCAACTTCTTAACTCTTTCTTCATTTTTGTTTGCTATTTTGTTCCTCTGTCGATGTAAAAGTTTGAAATTTTATTGCAACCACTTATGAATTATGGTCGTGGTTTTGCTTATTAACATGAATGATTTCTGATATTCAAACTTGAGAATAATGAATTACATCACTGATATTTACATACACTATGAGGCTGTTATGGTGTTTGTTATCTTCAAAAAAATATCCACTTTATACATTAGTGGAGCACAATCAATACAATATTATTCTCCTTGGCTAATTAGTAATAATATATCTAATGAACTGTAACCTGAATATTGCCAGAGTTTCATGGACATTAGTTAATGATTGTTCATATCTAAGTCTTAGTCACAGATTGCAGGAAGTTGAACTTCTTCGAGAGGAAAGAAATAGAGTAGCAGGTAGAATGAAGGGCAAGATGGAATTATCAGAACGTCAGATTCTCATAGAAAAAGGTTGACAATTGTTTAATTTTTCATGAAATGAATCATGATACCATGTTTTACAAGTTTCTAAATTTATTGGTGCGCACAGGAAAGAATCTGAAAGAGGAGCTTTCTGGATTAGAAGAACGACTTGTTCAGATAACCGATAAGCTTCAATTTGAAGCCCAATGTATACCTAACCTAACTCATCCGGATGTTCCTATCGGCGGAGAGGAAGCCTCTGTAATGCGAAATATGGTATCAATCTCACAAAATATTTCTCTCTTCACTTGAAACTGGTTGATCACACAAATAAAGATGAATTATTGCAGCGTTCTTTTACTTTATTTGTATGATATAGATGGGAAGTCCTAGGGAATTTAATTTCCCTGTTAAAGATCATTTGCAACTGGGAAAGGAACTAGATCTCTTTGATTTTGATGCTGCAGGAGAGGTATCTCTTATTTAACCTTTTTGAAGTTTCATTTTATCATAGCTCGAAACATTGTTCAATTTATTTCGAAGTATAGGTTATAAATGTGCATGTGTACTATTTATTTTATTCGACGTACCATTTTCAGGTTAGTGGTTCCAAGTTTTATTACTTAAAGAATGAAGCAGTTTTGTTAGAGATGGGTCTTGTTAATTGGGCACTTGTGGAGGCTAAAAGTAAGGGATTCACACCTCTAATTACTCCTGAAATTGTACGATCACCTGTTGTCGAAAAGTGTGGATTTCAACCTCGTGGACAAAATACTCAGGTTTGCCTTGTGACATCTGACCATGTTAATATGCGATCAATTTTTCACGTATGTCTAATGCTTGAATGCTTTCATTGTTATTGGTTTATCGTTTTTTAGATCTTTACTCAAATGTAAATTTTTAACTGTCATTTAGCTTATTTAGTTTGCAATTTTCTTTTCTTTTCATCAGGTGTATTCTATCGAAGGAACCGATCAATGCCTTATTGGGACTGCAGAGATACCTGTAGGTGGGATCCACATGGACTCTATTATTCCTGATTCCACATTACCTTTAAAATATGTGGCATATTCACATTGTTTTCGGACAGAAGCTGGTGCAGCTGGAATGGCAACAAGGTAACTACTACAAGTGTGAATAACATATATAAAATTATCAATATGATTCTCGTTTATATTGTTAATAAAGAATGTGCCCGATTACTCAGTTTATTCCTAATTAATTAGTGAGTAGTAGCTTTAGACTTGATGTATTCCTAATTAATTAGAGTAGTAGTTATTCACGTTTACACACCAAATCACTAATCATTTGTGTGTACAAGTTATTCTTGTCTACGACTTAAAGTTAAAACTCGCTACTCTTACTGATTTATGTGCAGAGGGCTCTACCGGGTACACCAGTTCAGCAAGGTTGAGATGTTCATTATTTGTAGACCAGAGGATAGCAATAATCATCTTGAGGAGCTTATTGACATTGAGGAAAAGCTGTTCAAGTCCCTTGGACTTCATTCTAAGTATTTACATATTCTTGTTAGTCGAATGTTTTTAAATGTGAATAATGAATACGTGAGTGATGTTGCGTATTTGATACAGGACTCTTGATATGGGTTCAGGGGATCTAGGAGTACCTGCATATCGCAAGTATGATGTCGAAGCATGGATGCCAGGTCTTGGACGTTATGGTGAGGTAGGAAAATGCTCATAACTAAGCAAGTGATTGTTCTTTGATGGTTTTGAGCAGTATTTTCCATTTAAATCGCCTAATTGAAGATTTATGCCATACAAACGTACAGATCTCTAGTGCCTCGAATTGCACGGACTATCAGAGTCGAAGATTAGGTATTCGTTTCCGACCTTCATCATCTGACCTACCATCAGTGGGTTCAAAGAGAAGCAATATAGGAAGCACTCAATTCGTCCACACCCTAAACGCCACTGCTTGTGCTGTGCCTAGGATGATAATATGTTTGCTTGAGAACTTCCAAGAAGAAGATGGCTCCATTGTAATACCTGAACCGCTAAGACCATACATGGGTGGACTCGATGTTATCAAACCAAAATCAAAGTGATCATTGGTGACTTCTTTCGGACATAAGAGTTCGGCCATTCTCGTTAATTACTTAATTGTTATTTAAATTTTGACAATAAAAATGTTATATTTAACCATAGAGGATTAGAAGATTTGATTTGTTTTTAATACAACTATTCTGTGTTCATTTCTAATATCTCAAATCTCAATAATATACTTCACTTACCAATACTGTGATTTTCGTATGATCCAGTGTGTTCAAAAAATATCATTCTCCAGTGTTTTTCGCATTGCCTCAGTTAGCAGAATTGGTATTGTAGAAGCTACTGTCATGGTCGATTTATCTTAATGTAATTATGTAAGTATATAACTAATGCTATTGATTATGCTAATATTAAATATTAATGGATGCTTATTAAATGAATAAATAAGTATTTCCCGAATTCCCGCTCTCTGACGTGGCAGATAAGTTTTTTTTCTGTCAAGGAAACTAAGCACATCTTCCTCGATCAACCTCCCATATCCATGGAATCCCAAACTCTCCTCGTCACTGCCCAACTCATCCATCACTCTCTTGTACTCCATCCCAATCCCCAATCTTTCCACTCCTCCGTTCGCCGTCCCGGTCGCCCGCTTAGTCGACGCATTTCCATCACCGCAGTGAAATCCCCTAAAGGATTTGGCTCTCCTCCTCCCACCAATAAAAAATCCAAGAAACAGAAGCAAAAACAGAAACATCGGCAAGTATCTGGCCCCGATGGTGATGAAGAAGACGAAGATGAAGACGAAGATTACGACCCCGACATCACGATACCGGAGGTAGTGACGAATCGGATGATTAATCGAATGGGATTATCGGTGGGAATTCCGTTGGCAATAGGGTTGTTGTTCTTTCCATTATTTTACTACCTCAAGATTATAGCGAAGGTAGACGTTCCCAATTGGGTGCCGTTTCTCGTGTCGTTCTTCTTCTTTGGCACCGCGTTGCTTGGCGTGAGTTACGGGATCGTATCCGCTAGTTGGGATCCTCTCAGACAGGGGTCTTTGTTGGGGTGGAATGAGGCAAGGAGGAATTGGCCTGTCTTTTGGGGCTCACTTTGGGGAGGAAACGATCGGTCAAGCAGTGGAAGACGTACAAAATAGTAGAATTTTAAAACAGGTATACTAAATTACTAGTACAACAGTTATGCATTTAAATGCTATTTCTACCTTTCAATTTGGGTTTTCTTCTTCTTTGATTTTTACTGCATTGACAAATCTCATGATAATGTGATAGAAAGAAATTAGTATTCATTCTCAAATATGAATTAAAAATGGTTATCTATTTATGAAAGACACACTATAATATAATCTACACACCTTACTTAAAATCAAGAAGATTTCCCCTTAGGCAGTCTGGCCTCAGGTCCTCACTGACAGAATGTAGTTTATCCTAATAGAAAAAAAAATGAAAGGATCCTGATTGGTTCTGGTTCTGATGATCACAAATACAGACGTGAATATCAATTACATGGTCATTTAATATATTGGAATTAAAGTTCCACAAGATACTCCATACATTTCTGCGTGGAACAAATTCAATTCCCCCAGTGAGGCAGTGGCCATCTTTGACTGAACTGGCCTCTTCAAAAGAGGTGCTGTCAATTTCTTCATTCAAAACTTCATATCTAATTTAACTTCTATCAGGGTCAGACACAATTCATCTTTTCCAATGAAAACTTAATACTAACTCAAGGTTGTCTCTCTCAAGCTTGAAGCTATAACTCCAACTGATCAACTCAAATTGAAACTCTATTCTTATTTTGTAATTTATATTTATTATGAAGGTGGGTTATTGGAAGATGCCTCCAAATCTCTTTTCTTCACTCACCCTATTCTTAAGTCGTTAATTTAGATGATAGTTAGAGCTCAAATCATACATATTGATTGCCCACAGGTAATCAGATAAAAATTATTATGGAAAAATGAACTTGAAGAATATATTTTTATAAGATACTGACAGAAGCAGTTCTAAAATCCGATACAAGGAAATTCTCCTGCAAAAACAAAACTAAAACTATGCATAGATGCATAATGACAATAGAGTTTTCATAGAATGACATGTTATATTGTTACATTTCTGTGGTGAATGGGTTAGTCAACGTTCAACAGCAATGGTGACTGGTGAATGATCTCTACATGCACGTCTCTACTCTCTGTCAGAATCTGTTTGTAACCTAACATTACCATTTACCATACATAGTTTTTGAAAGAAAAAAAGTGTTTTGGGATTTGGAAATGAAATTGAAAAGAAGAGGATTTTAGAAGCATGCCAAGCAAACATATGCTGCATTCAGTATTTCAGTGTACTTTATTTATTTGAAGAATTTCAAAATCACACACTAACCTTTATGATCTGTGCCATCTTTGAAATTATCTTCTAGATTATCGAATTGGATTGGACAGATCTTCTCTTCAATATTTAAAAATCACCAGCCCCCAGGTCTGTCTGTCTGTCTGTATGCTTTAAACTTTTGATATACCGAGTTGGAATTGTATGTTAATTCAGTAATTAATTCCAAATCGAAAGATACACTACTGTGTACACATACACTATGTGTCTATGTATAGTATATAACAGTAATAACACAAATACCTAGATTTTTTATTCTAAAGCTATGCATGTTATAAGAGACCAGATGATCCACTGGGAATTTCTGACTGTATCCTTCCTTCTTCCATTGATGATTAAAGCATTCTTCTAAAGATCCCAAGAAATACAGTAAAAAAAACCACGGTACATGCACAGAATAAAAAAATAAAAATAAAATGTAGTTATTTTGATTTGCATATTCATATCCCAAGAAGAATGGTGGTGGTGCTACTGCTACATCGGTTCTATTCTGTAGATGGTTCAGTGTCAATGTGTCTCTGTCTGTGTCATGGGATTAGAGCTCTGAGGCTCAGAGATGCTCATGAACATTTTTAACAGAAGGTGCAGCAAGACGACAACCACTTTATCTTTTCCAGAATATTAATCTGACCTGACTATGGAATTATGAATATTTGCAAAATATTGTTATATCACTCACAAATCACAATTCACAATAAAGATCACATTGATTTGGTATTCACACCACACCCACAGCCACAGGCCAGAGGTAACAGGCTAACAGCACAATAAATATAATGTCATCAGTGCATGTGTATCTTGTTCTGTAAAGGAATTAAGCAACACTATAGCTTGTGCTTGCTTATCCCTTTCTTGGATGTGAAGAATGAAGATATAGACGAAGGAATTAGCTTTTAAAAGCTAGCTAGATAGAGTCATAGAGGAGGATAAAAAAAACTATTCTTGAATCTTGATAGTCTTTCTTTTCTTTTCTTTTTAATTTTACCATTGTTTTTGATTCATTGGAATTTTTTGTTCTTTCTCGCTTTTAACAAATTTGAACTGTGCTTTGCTACACTGTTATTCGTTTGTCCCGACATCCAAAGCCATCATCATGCGAGACCGATCCCATGGAATAAAGTGATCGTAAATTTGAAAAAAATCATTTCTTGGAGCTTCAATCCGAAGCTTCGAGCTTTAATTAAAGGTTTTGGCTTTATGCCTGAAATCAATTGCCAAATCTCGATCGATATCAGTATGATGATTCAAGTAAAATCAAAATTAAAGTTGTGGCTTGCAGCTTGCTTTCTTTTGAGATTGACTGTTATTTTTTCCTGCAAATTTTGAAATTACTTGACGAAATATATGTCGTTATTTTTTTGTTTAAAACAAGAAATCTACGATTGAGATCGACACATTCAAATTCAAATCCTGCATTCAAATATTTGTTTTTCTTCTTCTTCTGTCTTACCTAAGTGGCAAAGTCACATAATGGAACATTATTACTTAATTTACTGTCCTGTCTTGAACCACCATTGAAATTTATTGATTCGATCTAACGGTCTTCATTATATTTTATGAATTCATGAATCAATTTATAATTTAAACCCGTGCGTGTGATGTTTTTTTCCTTTGTATATTTTTGTTCTGTCCAAGATGGAGGGTGTGACGAGTGGGACCCATATGTCTCTTGTCAATCTAAGTTCTTCTATAAGTGGGACCCGCATGTCGTTTAAGTAAGCAAAAAAAAAAATATTGATGTTTAAGAGAGGGGTATTCCTGGAAGAAGAAGGAAAGAAAAAAACACCTCGTTAAATTTGTAGCTTTGATTGTTATTATATATTGATGGTTCGGCTGACAAGTTTTTTTCGGAACCTCAGAAATTAAACAGTGTGGAGGTGGCGAGACGGGGAGGGGTCGTAAGAGATAAAATTCGTCACAGTGAAAACTGGGATTCTTGGATTCCGGGAAGTATTATTGGTGGAATTGGAATTCATGTCCTCGATCGTCGTATGTTTGTTCATAAATAGGAAGCTAGCTAGCTAATCAAGAGGAGGATCCGGTGTCCTTGTATTTCCAAACGCATCGCTCATTCGTTCCTACTTCGAGTTCTTGGGTTTTGCTAGGGTTTTGCTTTTGCGAAGGAATCATATCTTAGGTATGTATGTATGTATATATGTATGGCACCTCAACATTTGTGTGTTCTTCGTCGTTCGTGTTTCTCTCCATTATTCGATTCTGTTTCTTTCTTCACGGAATCGTGATTTGGGTGAAAAACCCACGGCATACAAGATAGCAGGAGGAGGAAGAAATACAAGGAAATCTGATTTTGAACGATTGGTTTAATGATTTTTGTTTGTTTGTTTGATTGGTTGGTGGCGGGTTTCGATCGATCACTGATGTTCCTAAAAAAAACATCCATCACCTTCTTCTTTTTTGCTTTTTTCTTTATTTTATTTTGGTAGATGAATAGATATTTTGGGATTCGACATTAGCAGCAGTGCCGTTGTCTTTATTGCTGGAACCAAATTTATATTTGGATTTTGTATGACTGTAGCTTCTCCCAATGTCTTCCAAAACAAGAATGCCAGAGATGCTAAATGCTAATAGTACTTGACTAGTAGTAGTAGCAGCAGCAGCAGTAGCCTAGTAGGAAGATCGAAAAGGATTATTGATTAATTTTGATTTAATTTAGGAAGCAAACTCTAATATGTTGTAGATTTTTCTTGTACCAGGCAAGGAATCTGGAAAAAGAAAGTCCTTAGGATGCTACAGTGCATAACATGTTCTAAGCAACAGGCTGGGGATGGGAATAGGAGTAGAGACAACAAAGAAGCCCCAACTTCCAAAGACACTGTCAAAACCCTAGCTTCTCAGGTATTAGTTTTTGTTTTTTTCTTCCTTTACTTACCAGTAATTTAGAAGAAGAAAAATGAGACCAACTGGCCATCTAGTTCTGAGATGCATTATCACCTGAGTTTATAGGTCTGGAAGACAAAACTCATCCTATCGTCAATGGACTGATTCAGTGATTTTCAGTATTGACGGTGGAGGGAGGGACTGACTGACTAGAGGGGGACCGTTTTTCTTTTCTTTCTTTAACTGAAAAGTGATCGGTGATAAGTGACAACCTCAAACTCCTCCCTCCCTCTCTCCCTGAGTAGATCGAGTTTTTAAATACCGAAGTTAATGCATGTAGTTGCCGTCACAACATGTAATTGAAAATAAAAACAAAAGAGAGGTTTGACTCTTACAGTCATACTGTACATTGGTGTATGTAGATAAAAGACATGGTTTTAAAACTCTCTGGTGTGCACCGGCAAGTCAAGCCTGGTGGTGGTGGGTCTTTCTCTCGTAAGAAAGCCAACAACAGGTGGAAACGTCAATACCATCATTATGACAGCATATCAACAACAGCAAACTACCACACATCCAAAGGTTGCAGCACCAACTCTACTCCCGGGTGGGATTTCTCACAGTTCAGTGCACCGGTAGAAACATGGCCATCATCCGGCCCTGTAGTTGATAATAAGTCGGGAGAAGGTGGGTGCGGATGGGTTGAGCCAGTTACGGCAATGGAAGATGAGGAAGAGGAGCCTTGCAGGGAGTGGATTGCCCAGGTGGAGCCTGGGGTTCACATTACCTTTCTTGCACTCCCCCAGGGCGGCAACGATCTCAAGCGCATCCGTTTCAGGTAAATGACAGTGACGCCGTGATGAATTGATTACGATTGATAGATTGATTGGTTTGTTGGTTTTGCAGTAGAGAATTGTTCAATAAATGGCAGGCACAGAGATGGTGGGGGGAAAACTACGATAGGATCATGGAGCTTTACAATGTACAGATATTCAACCAACAAGCTTTAAACACTCCTCCGAGGTCCGACGATGAGGTAAATCCGTAAATAAAACTCTCAGTCATTCTCGGTAGCATTTTAAATCACGTGCATTGTTGATGGTTGATATTAATGGCATGCACGCAGAAAGAATCAACGTACTCGAGGGTTGGTTCGACCAAAGAAAGCTCGGAGACAATACCACCCACACCTACTATGGAAACACCATCTTGCAACAACAGCAGAACCCCCACGGCAACCAGCACTAATGGTGCGCCGGAGAGAGGGATGTATTTCCCAGAGACAGCACCGGCGCAAGATCCAACGGAGCATTTCTTTCAGAAGTACCAAAATATTACTAACACTACCAATCAGAATCAGAACAACTGTTGTGGTAAAGGGGAACACGCTTCTTCATCCGTCGACGCCGCGTCTCCGACAACAACGTCCTCCAGAGATGAGGCGTCGGTTTCGATCAGCAACGCCAGTGATGTCGAGATAACGGAGTGGGTGGCGGAGGACGAACCTGGGGTTTATATCACCATCAGACAGCTTGTCGATGGAACAAGAGAGCTCCGCCGAGTTCGATTCAGGTAATTTTAATTTGGTCATGATCATTTGATTGATTGGATGATGATTTAATCAATGATGATTGAATGGTTTCAGTCGGGAACGGTTTGGAGAGGTGCATGCGAAGCTTTGGTGGGAGGAAAACAGAGATCGAATCCATTCACGATACCTGTAAAACAACAACATCAATGTCGTCTTTCTCTGGTCGGTGACTCTACTATTTAAGTCAACGGCTGTTTATATAGGTATAAAATTTGGGGTATTAATTGGTTTTATGTCCAAGACAACATCTACTTCCGTTATCTTCTTAAATTCACATTTATTCAAATTCCAAATTTCACTGCAAATCTGCAACTTCCATTCCCGGCCCATAGTCACTTTTACCTACTTTGGGCCGAGGTCACGTGTCTCTCAAGTATACTGGATCAGGCCTGCTAGTCTGCTGCTGGGGCCTCTCAATCTACGTGAAAATGAGAGCTTAATAATAATAAAAAATCGCTTAATCATTGTAATTTTGATATCTCGAATGTTTTAGCATTTTTTTAAATAAGGGATAGGAGGGTTGGTTAGTAGTTACGTAGTCGCAGATCGTAATTCACAATCTGTTCTGCAATGCTAAGATCATCATCCAACGGTCTGCATTCAATCAAGAAATCTCACCAACTACCAACACATCTGTCGGTCAAAATTTCACCACATATTCACATTCCATGTGACTTCGTGAAAACAAGGAATTCTAGAAGTCGTGTGTAGTAAGTAGATCAACGGATGGGATGCAACAACCGGCAATTGTGTGTTTTTCGTAGCGGTAGTCGGTAGGTGCGTTGACAACTTAACATGGCTCAATTTATCATCAAGAAAGGCGTTGGGAATTCTCGTGTAATACACACGAATCCATTCTCTCTCTCTCTCTCTGGACTTCTGATTTCCTGCCTTCTCCGGCGAAGTAGCAGTGTGCTTCTCGCGCTTTCGGTTTCGTGTTAGAGGTGATTCTTCTCGGTTCGTGTTTCGTTTGGTTTTTTCTCATTATTACGTTTAGTTGGGTTGTGATTGTATTTTTGTGGTCTTCGATTGTGGTTTTATTGGGAAATTGTTGAGTTTTGGGGAAAAGAATCAGTGATTGTTTGCTCGTATTTTTTCCACTGCAGGATTTTTTTTTGTGTGTGTTGAAAATGGAGTGGTTTTTAAACCTCGAGAAATTCTCTGCTGATAATCTGTCTGGACATCAGGGAATTGAGAGATGCCCTTTCCTGAGAAACATCAATGAACCAACTAGCTTCTCTTTCTCTTCACCATCAAATTTCCCGCTTCCGGTATGTCTTCTGTTATGTCTATCATTTTTTATTTATGCATGTATTGATGTTCTTCCATCTTAAGTCTTAACATTTAATTTCAATTGGAAGGTCCGAGGAGGATCCAAAGGACCCATATTTGAGGATGGACCCAATTTTGACATGGCTTTCCGGCTTTTCCATGGCCACGATGGAGTGGTACCGTTGTCTGAGAGATCGTTCTTGCGTGCTGAAACTGGCGGTGTTCAACCTGAACCAGTCTCAGCAGAATTCAACTCACTGGCTGCAAAGGCAGCCACCATCAGTCTGTCGTCTTTCGGGTTTGGTTCTGGAGGGCCTTTTGGTTTTGATTCTTTTGCAGAAAATTGGAACAAGGATTCATCAGACAATAAAAAATCATCAAAGGTATCATTGATCAACAAATAGGTTACATTGATCAATAAAAAAACTAATTGTTGTAAATGTAATTGTTTATCTTCTTTAGATTTCAGATTGTAATTTCTTGAATGTTGGTTAATTTTTAAAATAATTTCAGGGTGGTGGTAATTCTTCTTCACACGAGGCAATGAGTAATGAATGGTTGAAGATGGGGCAGTGTCCCATTGCTAAATCATACAGAGCAGTGAACAACGTGATACCTCTAGTTGCGAAGGCTTTGCAGCCTCCTGCAGGAATGAATCTTAAATGCCCAACTGTTATTGTTAAAGCTCGTGCAGCACTGGCTCGAACCTCCCTTGTTAAGAATCTAAGACCTCAGCCACTGCCTGAAAAAATGCTGGCTATAGCCATGCTTGGGATGGCGGCCAATGTTCCTTTAGGTGTGTGGAGGGAGCACACCAAGAAGTTTTCTCCTCAGTGGATTGTAGCTGTCCATGCTGCAGTTCCCTTCATAGCAATGCTCAGGAAGTCTGTTGTTATGCCAAAGACAGCAATGGTGATCACAATAGCTGCATCAATCTTAGGTCAAACAATTGGGTCAAGAGCTGAAAGGCTCCGGCTAAAGTCATCAGCAGAAAATAAGTCATCAGACATTTTGATGAGCAAACTAGATTCTAATCTAGAGAAGAAGGACCATTTGGTGGAGAAGAAAATTGTTTGGCACCCACTCCCACTTCTCAAGATGGCTGCAACAAATCCTGTTTCTTCAGCCAAAGCAGAGGTATGTTGTTAATGGGTAGATACCATATTTAATATGCTTCTGTTTCGTGTGATGTGTGTTTTCTTTACTCTATGTTCAAAAACTCATCTTGCTTCAATCACCCACCAACCATCATCTGTGGTAGGGGTTGCTAAAAAATAAAGATAATATCATTATTATCATGAGTTCATTATCATGGAGTATAGCTGTTTGTTTGGTTGGGGCAGTTGAGCAATAGTCAAAGATTATGTCACGTTAATCTCATTTGTCTTTTGAATTGTTGCAATGTAGTAGTTAGTTGGCTAGCTACATGTTATTGACGACCTCATCTAGTTAACCTCTGTAGAAAGGTTTCTCATGTGTTAAAACATGTTTAGGTATAGACACACTACACTATGTGAATGGAAGAAGAAAGTAGATGCTTTGGTCAAAAGTAGACACACTACTAATAAAATTCTTCATTGTTTTCAACTTAAAAGATACGCCGCCAACATTGACAATAGTAACCAATTTGGTAGAGAGAAGAAACTAATAAATATTTAGAAGTCTAATCCAATTTCCAATGGCTGATTAAAATATATAAAACAAATGTATATAACTCCATCTATGCAATTTAAAACCATCTACGCATTTTGAAATATGAACACATGAGATTTCTAGTGTATTTAATCATCAGGATTCAGGAATACCTGGGATTAAAAACTTCTTTGGATCTTTACTGATCTTCCTTTTACTTTAACGGGTGCAAGAGAAATGATGGAATCACGATCAATAATACTATCATACCATATTCAACAGCCTCTGTCGATATCTTTCTGAAATAAGAGATGATTCTAATTCTGGTAATATTGCTCATTTTATGCATAACTTATTTGGCTTGAAATTCGACATATATGGCCTGTCCACTGGCACCACCAAGAAGATTGATGAATCATGATTCATGCATTGATCAACTGACGAAAGTTGTCATAAGTTTTAAGTAAAAACACAAGAAAATCAAAAAGATATTGAGAGAACACGATAAAATCAGCAAAATCCAATAATTTAACCTGAGTGATCCTTCGGGAGAATTTATAAACAGTCTGATATCCCTACTATTAGGATCCTGCGCATCAAGAAGCAATAACTGACTGATAATCACATCCGTAACAAAGTCATTAATTTCACTCCCAAGAACACACGATCCTCTTCCTCAGAAGTAGTCTCATAATGTCCGAATCAGCATTGCGCATGGTCCCTGGAGATTGAGAAGCATAGGGAAAAGCAGTAGGTGAAAATTTGAAATTCAGACGGGAAATTCGCGGGCCAGATGGGGAAGAGATGGCAGTGCGGGGCTGGAACTTTGATGGTTTGCATAAAAAATGCAGTGTTTGGGAATGGCGGTTGGGAAGAATGCAGGAGAGAAACAAAGGTTTGGAATGGAAAGGGAGGTCATTCTTTTCGAAGATAAAAAATAAAACAACACTACTCTGGAGTCTGGACTGGAAGCGGGAGAAATTGGGGATAGAATAGAATCGGGGAACCAGGTTTTGATGGAGACACTTCGGATCTTAAACGGGTTATTCAAAATAGATTTGAATAAGAAAAAAACCCTTTGAACTCTGAAAAAATATAAGTGCAAGAAACATGATTCAACAAACTTTATCAATTCAACTTCATCACTGAACACTTGAAGATTTAAAACTTTAAATTATTCTTCTTCTTGCAGGTCATTTTCTGCCAAAAGATGATCTAAATTAATCTTGGTTCTTTTAGGCTTTATTGAACTTTCTTCATTTTCTTCATTTTCAACGTTTTCACTCTTTCTCTTATCTCTTCCATTACCTGGTTCAAGCAAAGTAGCATTTACATTTTCATCACCAACAGCATCATCGCTTTTTTTTCTTATGTCATGTTTTTCAATCACATTATCTTCTCCTATAGCCTCAATTTGCATAGGTTGATCATCATTCGTGTTGTTTTCTGTTTTATCCTCATTCTTTGACGATTTCTCAAACTCTTGGAGAAACATTCGAACTTCCTCATTCAATGCAAGATCAGAAGGGATTTCTCCAGCTTTGGTCTTGGAGGTGAGACAAGAACCTTTTTTTATCAGATACTTGATAAGCTCCATATGCGATTCTTTGACGGCATAGTGCAAGGGAGTAAATCCTTTTCTATTAGAAACTTTAACTGAGACTCCTGAAGAGACAAGAAGACGAACTACCTCAAGATGGCCCTTCTGTGAAGCAAAATGGATCGCACCCATATCATCCATTGCAGTAGCACCAACATCGACCTTGTTCGAGCAGAGATACCTAACAACCTCAGTCTGTCCAGCCCATGCAGCTAAGTGTAGTCTGAAATACACATAAGAAACCAATTTAGAGAGAATATGCATCAGTTGAAACGAGAAATTACAAGCGAATGGATGACTATTAAGAGGAATAATATAGTATTGTTTGAAATGAAATGAATGGACCAAGGAAACTCTGTGCATGACCTAATCTGTATTTTGCAAAATAACAATGTATTTGAAGAACTAAGGAAACTTCTCTTGACACAATATCAGACGACATTGGATACTTCTTTGATGTCAATGCCTACAAAAAAATCGATCCCTGATTGAAGTTAATGCTACCAAGTACCAACAGAGGCATATAAGTAAAATGATGCAAGGTGTATGTCAGTTCAGTGCCACGAGTTCGAAACTCATTTTTGAATGGAATCCACTAAGATTTCACCAGGGGTAGAAATGAAAAATTGAAAACCACAAAGAACAACAGATGACAAATCAAACTCAGGAATAACAAAACATAATCTAAGATAGGAAAAACTCACACTTTATAAAAAACCAGCAAGAAAGAACAGAGAGATTTTATCACGAGTGAAAGATAGTGAAGTATTCAATCGCATGAATCCACAGTTACACACACATATTAGTGTAATACGGATAATATGAATTAGGATGTACTTATTGATTGTCCTGGTTGATCTGATACCTTTCGAATACCGACTATTAAAACTCATGTATTTGTATTCAACAGTGTTCAATGAAATCAAGTTTCTGGTCAATCAAGACCAACAAAATTCAGAAACGCAGTCAAGCAGTATTTAAAAATAAGAACAAGAACTTAGATATTTCAACAAGACTACAACTGAAAAATCTCAGCACCTCACTCAAATCCTCCCAATCTACCTCCCTCAATATTTCAAAATTCTATTTTTGACATTCGCTTTTTCAGACTTATATAAGAAGATAAAATACGAGTATATAAGATAGAAGAATAGTAAAAATATGATATGAGGAAACATACGGTGTGCGAGAATGCCGATCTCTGGAATTAATGACAAGCGGATTCGAGCAGAATATGGACCTGAACCTTGACGAGATCTCCCATCCTCGCAGCATCATGAAGAGGATTATTCTCCCCTCCCCTTCCTCTTCCCATTCCCCTACCACCTCCCCTTTCACTTCCCGAAGCTCTCCCTCTCCGTGGATTTCCCATCTCCCCTCCTCTCGTATCCTCTGCAGCTGAGCTCAATACTCGAGAGAGGGGCGAAGCAAGAGGCGAGGGCGGTGTCAAACAAAACACAGAAGAAAATAAACAAACCGATTAATATTAAACGGATCCTATCTGTTCCTGTATTTATTTATAATAAAGTCATTGAGATAGTCAGCGACTTGAACGTTAGGGCACACTTGTTACTCACTCCTGGGCCCTGGCTCTTGAAATTCTCTCTGAATTGGACGATAATCTGATTGATCTCCGTTTTGGAAGAAACATCGCTGATTTAGTGGTTTTGACAAAAACCATCTGTATGTTTCTCTTCTTTCATCATTCTGATAACCTTGCACTTCCGGTTTATGTAGTTTTCTTTGTAGAAGATATTTGTTTCAGGGAAATTTCTTAGATCATTCTTTGAATACGATGTATTATTTTTAATCAGTTTTTTAGTGATGATTTCTTTGAAAAATGTCTCAATTTCTTCTGCCATATGTTCTAATTCCATATAACTTCCATAATATTTGTTAAATACCAATAAAAATTTATATACGTAATACATGCTACAATTATTTGTTCATGCAGCAATAATATAATTGCATAGTTTGTCCCATATGGAGAATGGAAGTGTAGAAAAGGCTAGAGCTGGCAATCAAATGACACAATGTGTTAACAAAGAACAGTTATCACTCACTAGTTTGAATGTCAGTGATCCATTCACTGTGGAAAAACTCGTGGAAGATTTCGATGATAGATATGGCAGTGTGACACCTGAGTTTAAAGCTATTCGAGCTCGGAACATGTCCATATTTGATCAAATACGGTCAAGCTACAGCTTAAATCCCAATCCTGTTGGTGTATCACCTGAAATTGTGAAAGGTACCATTAATTAAGTATGCATGTGTCAATCACTTTATTGAGGTGTGTTTAAAGTTTAAACCATGCTTTTTTTTATTTCATTGGGAAATATTTTGTGCTTGTTAGTTGTCACTTTTATATCTTGAATTTCTGAATTTTCAATTTGGGAAATAATGTATTCATTCATTTCTATTGATTTTAAGAAAATTAATTTTCAACATCAGTATCTTTGAAATTTGATAAAATAATTTTGATGTATTTAAAAAAATCTGCTCTATAGAATATAGATTGCAGTTCTTACATCAACGAATTCATGGAAAATGAATTTTCTATCTCATCAAATCATCGTCATTTTTATCTGTTTAAAAGTATCTTTATCTATTAATCTAGACAAGGTTTTCTGTGCGGCTAGATGACCAAGCGATGGCATGGTGCTCATAGTAGCATATGCGAGCATCTGGTCATATATGACTATATGCGCATTTTCAGGTGTTATTTATTTCCATGTGGTCCCTATTTTACACATAAATAATACCCTATTTTAATTCAAATATCCTAACTTCCTAAGTCTTTTAGAGTGAAATAGAAATACTTTAATCAAAATATCTAAAAAAATAGAAATCGTTGATTTCTATCTCAACGGATTTAAATCTACAAAGGTTTTAAAATATTTTTTTTTGGTGCAGGTCAGGTTAAATCCGACCCGGATCTGCCTAATAACTCAAAATAGGCGATCCCGATATTATATGATAAGGGTTTTGTACATGGTCGAGTGCATAGTATAAGTGAATTTGTTAAACTCAAGTGTATGAAAGTGGGGGAGATCAAGTGATTGATCCCTCCTAAAATGTCATTAGTTAGTTTATATACATTTAGGGGGATTAGAACTTAACAAAATCACAGAATCGTACTAACAGATTCTGTTAAGTCTTATCCATTTGAAGATAATAGAATTAGGATGTTAACTAGCTAAGTACAAGAGTTAAGATATTAACTAGCTAATTACGTAAAAACACCATTATATGATATTACTAATACATAGAAAACCTTGAATCTAGTTATTATCTAATTCTGAAAATTATGTTTTATTACTAATTTCATGTGTTTTCTAATATAGATAAAAATGCTGTCCTTCCCATGAATCAAATCATAGTTATTGATTCGGATGACGAAGTTGATCCTAAATGTGAAGCTGAGCACAATCAACTTTCCCAGATAACACAGAAACATGAAAGTGCCAATACAATTGTAGAGAGTTGTGCTGTGGCAAATATTTGGCAACCTGCTATTCAGTATCAGAAGGTGTCATTGACAAACATAGCTGAAAGTAATCTACCCTCAGATCTAGTGGTAATTTTGATTTTTGATAGAATTAAAATTAGTCATTACTCATTAGCTATCCACTTATCCTCAAGTTTTATTGATTATATTTATCTTATAAGTTATAATAGACATCTACTAGAGTCTAAATCATCTTTGAGACGTCATGAGTGATGGATGACATCATGACAGTGAATAAGTCATTTCACTTTTTAAAATTCTAATATTTTTCATTTAATAAATAGCATCTCAGATTCTCAGATAAATCTGTGTCCAACTATGGGTTTGAACAAAAAGGTATTTGATGCAGTTGTAAGAATTATACTTCATTTGCAACGAAATTTAAGCTTTATTAAAACAGATTAGAACTGTCAACTTATTTCTTGTAATTATGCTTAATTTCTTGCAGTCGTTGCTTGCAATCATAACATATTGGCCAAGACAATACATCTTATAATTTAAAAAAATCACATTCTCTTTTATCTGATAATTAGTTAATTACAAGTCGAGTTCTGACTTCTGTTTTCTTTTGCAGGATGAGAATTGTGAAGCAGTTTTTTTTTCACTGAAAAATCTAGGGACACGCAAAGCACACCGGGTTAGGAAATCTTCTCTTCAAATTTCTAATTCTACCGTCAATGTGGACAATAGCAATGAGATGATGAATAAAAAGCTTAAAAAATCATTTCCTAATGAAGGAGATGAAAATCAATATTTAAAGATTACTACAGGTAAAGAATTATTTGCAATTAAAGGACTGCCAGTGGATGAAGACATGGGACAAGATTCACCTACTTTAGAACTTCGATCTGATTTTGATGCTGAAATATCAGAAAATGATGGTTTGGAAGATCTTTGGAATGAAATGTCATTAGCCATGGAATGCTCAAAGGTATTCCCTTACCCCTCTCTCTTCATCCCTTTTTTCTTTTTGACCCTCATTTTCTCTGTGATTTTTCTTCATTTTTTGGTTTATACAATATATATATATATTACATGCTGGATGTACTAGTTAATGTAGGAGATGAATTAAGTAGATAGTGGGAGATGAGTGAACTTATTGCCATTTTTTCATATAGTTCTACTGATGGTATTAAGTGGTTGTCCTTCCAAACTTTGAAAAATTAATTTAATCATACTTCCAAGCATTTACACCATTACCCTCACTCGGTAGGCGTTTTTTTCAAAGGAAATACATTTAAGAAAATACTAATATCCTTTTGTGTCATTTTTTTGAACACTTCTTGAGTTTTCAAAGTGTGTTGTTTGCGGTGCCTGTTCTTTTATAACCAAATGTGTCAAACTGAGCATGTTCTTTTATAACCAGTATGTTATTCATGTTCTTTTGAGTTTGCACTATCTTTTTTGTCAGTTGAAATGTTTGAATCTTAATATCTTATCATTCACACATTTTTGTATATATTTTGCTAGAGTGTTTCTGTGGATTTTCCAGTATCTGTGAAAAGAGTTGAAGAGCAAGAATGTGATTGTGATCATTCTTTTGTCCTAAAGGACGACATGGGCCTTGTTTGTCGTATATGTGGAATTATCCAGAAAGGAATAGAAGAGATAATTGACTATCAGTGGTCAAAGGTATGGAAAGATGAAAAATTAAATACTCTGGTTTCTTGTATCTTAAGAGAGTAGCTTTCATTAGATTCATCAGTTACATCGTGGTGACCATTTAATTCTTTAAATTTATTGCAATAAATCAATTATCAAGAATTCAGTTTGATTTACTATGTTTGATTGTTTGTTACGTTTTTGTATTTTTATTTAGACATCATATATTCAACCTTTAAAATATATATTATTTTAATCCCATGATTCTCATCTATTCATTATGGTCAAACTAGATTGTTCATCTTAAATCTTAAGCCCTCTAGGATTTATTTCTTCATCTTTTTATTATGTATTTATTTTAAAATAAATTATTTGATTTGCAATCTTCGGAATTAAAAGATTTTTGTCAGTCATTTTTTTACATATTGTATTTTTTAATGCATTTTTTATATTTGGAATGCTGTTTAACTATCTATTTGATGTTTATTAATTAATATTAGTTTTTTTTATTAAATTTCATCAGCCTTCAAGGACAACAAGAACATATGCTCACTCTGAATCTAAAAATCAAAGGAACGCGGATATTTCCTTTTCTTTTTCTGGATTGAAACCACAGGAACATGATTTGTTATTAGCTGAGATTGCTATTCATCCAAGACATCAAAAAATAATGAGGCCACATCAATTAGAGGGATTCAATTTCTTGGTTAGGAATTTGTTATCTGAAAAACCTGGTGGTTGCATTTTGGCACATGCACCAGGATCTGGAAAGACTTTCATGCTGATCAGTTTTATTCAGAGTTTTTTTGGGAAATTTCCTTTTTCAAGACCACTAATAATCCTTCCTAAAGGGATATTATCAACATGGAAAAAAGAGTTTAAAAAGTGGCAAGTTGAAGAAATCCCCCTTTTTGATTTATATTCTGTAAAAGCTGAAGGGAGATCCAAACAATTTGATGTTTTGAAAAGTTGGGAGGAGAAGAAGAGCATTCTCTTTATGGGATATAAGCAATTTGCAAATATTGTATGTGATGATAGTGAAACTGGCGCAGCATATGCGTGTAAAGAATATTTATTGAAGACCCCTAGCCTTCTCATCATAGATGAAGGACATACTACAAGGAATGATAGTACAGATTTCTTCAATTCACTCATTAGAGTTGAAACACCTCGGAAGGTGATACTTTCAGGTACTTTATTTCAAAATCACGTGAGGGAGGTATTTAATATTCTAAATCTCGTAAGGCCCAATTTTTTAAAAATGAAGGCCGCTTGTGCTGTTTTTCGGCGTATCATAAGCCGTGTCCAAATATCAGGGGCAAGGAAGCAGTGTCGAATTAAGCCTACTGTGTTTTATGATTTGGTTGAAGAGACTTTGCAAGACGATGAAAATCTTAAAAGGAAGGTTGCAATTATTAAAGACCTTCGAGAAATGACTGAAGAAGTTCTTCATTATTATAAAGGAGATTTCTTAGAAGAGCTGCCTGGTCTTGTAGACTTCACAGTGGTTTTAGATTTGACTCCCAAGCAGAAAGCTATATATGGAAAATTGGGCAAGATGTACAAGTTTCGGCAGTCGTCCTTGTGCAGCAGCATTTATATGCATCCACAATTAAAAAATATAGCAGAAAATAACGGTGGGGATAAAGTTAATGTCCAAGACAAGAAGATTGATGACATCATAAAAGGGTCCTTCGACGTCAAAGATGGGGTCAAGACAAATTTTTTTCTAAATATATTGTCTTTGTCTGAATCTGCTGGAGAGAGGTTACTTGTATTCAGTCACTACCTTACCCCTTTAAGGTTTCTTGAAAGATTGTTATCCATAAAATACGGTTGGCGATTAGGGAAGGAGATGTTTATGATCTCTGGCGATTCAAGCTTTGAACAGAGGGAATTAGCCATGGAACAGATCAACAACTCTGATGATGCTAAAGTTCTTTTTGGCTCAATCAAGGCATGTGGGGAGGGCATATCTCTTGTTGGAGCATCCAGGGTGATAATATTAGATGTTCATTTGAATCCTTCAGTTTCCTTACAAGCCATTGGTCGTGCATTCAGGCCTGGACAAACCAAAAAGGTCTATGTCTATAGATTAGTAGCTTCTGATTCTATTGAGATGGAGGATCATAAAACCTCTTTCAATAAAGAACTCATGTCAAAACTCTGGTTTGAATGGAATCAATTTCGTGGACAATATAAACCCTGAGTTGGAGACTATTGATGTTAAAAACAGTGGCGACATTTTTTTTGAAAATTCTAATTTAGTTGAAGATATTAAATGTTTGTACAAAAGGTCAGTAAACGATCCTTTCTATCCAAGTTGAGATACTTTTACGTTAGGCTTCATTAACTAAAATTCAACTCTATGCTCTTTCAGGTGATGGAGTTTTATAATGAAACATAAGGTATGTTTATTTTGTCGATGCTTTAAAGTTTAAATTGCAATTATAATTGTTCATTTAACTTGTTTTTCTTGTGATGTCTACAAATATGCAGCTGAAACCTATCTTCGACACAGTCGTTTTTTGAGCTCACGGTCCCTTTGTTGTAGTTTTTTCATATAATAGTGTATATTCATTTTTATATGACTGCGTAGAATGGCACTCTCTTCCTTTTATATCAGGCTCTGTTAGTTATGTCTAATTGTTAAAACCAAACATTAGGTAAATTATAGGTTTGAAATGTTGAATGTGATTATGTAAATGGCATATTGTTTCATACTTTCATTCAATTTGCATGTCAATTTACATCAGTTTTGTATCTGCGTTCTCTTTTCTTTTCTGCTATAGCCTATAATTGTGGATTCAAAAGTATAAGTACTTTATTATATTCCCGTTCTTTATCATAATAGTTTAATAGACAAAGAGAGCTACTATGAAAGAATGATAGATCAAACTCCCGAGTCAATCAAAAATCAAACAATGTTTAGTATGAGATCATATAGTTAATTGAAAATAGGTCAATGAACTTTTAACTTATTTTCTTTTGCTTATCTTTTTTGTAATTCATTTTATCTTCATAAAATCAAGTGTTTAGGAAATTGTCTAATTTTATTAATGAAAAAATTTATTGCATAAAAATAAAAAAGTTTCTTAGAATCTTATTCATTTATTCGGCTATATTATAAATTATAAACGATAATTATTAGTTAGATTTAGATAATCTTAGATTGTGCAAAAAACATTTTGTAATTATTAAAGATTTCTCCTTTTACTCCAATAAAGATTAGGCGCTATCCAAGACGTCCTTTTGTACCTCTCAGGCTCTCGTTTATAAATAAATATTAAATAATCAGGATTCAGGAGTCAGGCCAGTGGATCTATTGAAGTAGCGAGCACGGCGAGAGACATAGAGCGATCCGTCCATCGGGAAAGAAGGAAGAGATTTAGTAATGGGTCTTCAGGTATTCCAGCCGGATCTGTTGCATTACTTGTTAGATCGAAACTTCTGGTTTTTCTCTCTTTAATTTTCTTCTGCTATGTGATGCGATCTGTATTTTTTGTTGTGTGTTGAATCTAATTGGGAATTTATTTACCCCTCTTTTTGTTTGCGTTGGAATTTTTATGGCAGTAGATGGGATCGATCGAGATTTTCTTTGTTTTTAGCTCAATCATTTGTTAATTTTTTTTATAAACTGGGTTGCTGAAATTTCCGTTCTCCTTATTGATATTTAGTTTTCAGCTATCGATTCATACTAAAAGATCTTTTTCTGTCGATTAGACCTTGATCTTGTTAATGCCTTTTTCTTTCAAAAATTTCTAATAAATAATCTGAAATTGGTTAATAATCAAAGGTTTACAATGGCAATTGGCTAATTGCTAATTAATTGGCACATGTTTCTTTCTTGGCAGGAAGAGTTTGAGGAGTATGCTGTGAAAGCTAAAACCCTTCCAGAGAACACCACCAACGAGAGCAAACTCATTCTGTATGGGCTTTACAAGCAAGCAACTGTGGGTCCTGTGGACACTAGTATGTGCTATACAACATCCTTCTACCAGAAATCTATCTGTTCTTTAAAAATTGAATTTCTATTTTAAAATTATTCAATACATTTCTAAATTCTGAAAGCTCCCTACTTTGTATCTATATTTTTCCAAAATAGACAACCAAGGGTAAAAACCCTTGATGATATACCATAAGTCCATAACCCACCTTATATATATGATACATCACTTTGTAAATTTGAAATTTACAAACACATAGATTCCAACCCTGAGTCCCTGTACCTTGTGTCTATATATTTAATCTTGTATTTTAGTTCTGACAATATTTTCAGGCTGCACATAAGTGTATTTATCTTTACTTCTAAACTTGGTTCATCAAGGTGCAATTTATGTTTACTTTTACTAATGAATTTGCTAAATCATGTTCTCAACCATTTACTGTAGTGATAATAGCCTTTTGTATCATACAAGAGATTAAAAGTTCAATCCTTATGGTCAATCAAACTACCAATATCTTTATCCATTTTGCCATAGAAAATATTTCTGAATCTAATACATAATGTTGTAGGTCGTCCTGGAATATTCAACCAGAGGGACAGAGCTAAATGGGATGCATGGAAGGCTGTGGAAGGTATATTTTAATAGAGATTCAATGAGACCTGTCGATCCTTGAAATGTGCGGACAGAATCGACCAATCTTATTGAGTCTCAATCTTCCAAACCCTATTTTGAGACTGAATTTCCATTTTTCTTCTTCTTGTCATTGTTATCTAGACAGAAATATTCTGTTTACTAAATTGTCATTTTCAACAGAAAAATCCAAGGACGAGGCCATGGGTGACTACATAATAAAAGTGAAGCAGTTGTTGGAAGAATCTGCTTAACATAAATCACCTCTACTTAGTCTCTACTATATGTAAAAGCTAAGTTACTAAAAATAAATAAACCAATCATCATAGATTGTTTTTGATTCATCACTCTTATCATATGTTCAGATCAAATATTTACCTATTTATAATATTATAGATCTGTGGGTCTATTGGGTCACTTGGTGCCTGGTGGTGTAATATAATTCAGAATACTCACAACTCGATTAAAATTTACATAGTTTAGAATAAAAATCTACATTTAAAAAACAGTTGTTCATCAGTCATTTCAATCATAATCAATCATTTCGTGTTTTAATAAATCATAATCAATCATTTGGTTGTTCAAGCTTTCTGTCGTGTCATAAACAGCTTCAGCTTCGGAGTGGAATTTATCTCCAGAAGTAAAGACATTGATCTTATTTTCCACTTGAACCCAACTGCAACCTGCAAGCTTCTTTGTCAGATAACCTCCTTTCATCTTCCTCCTCACCCTTTCCACCTCCCTCCATTCCCCTTTGGATGCAAATGTATTTGCCAATTGCACGTATCTACTGCTATTTTGCATGTCCATCTTCAGCAATACCTCCTCCGTCATCACAGCCAGCTTTGTGTTTCCGTTCGTCCAACACGAGCTCAGAAGCGTTCCCCATATTACGGAATCAAGTTCGAAAGGAACTGTCTTCATCAGAGCGAGTGCCTTGTCTAGCTGGTTTGCGCGGCCAAGAAGATCCACCATCGAGGAGTAATGGTCGAGTTCAGGAGCAATGCCGTATTTTGTTAGCATGTCGTTGAAGTATTTCTCCCCCGTTTCGACTAATCCGCCATGTCTGCACGCTGAGAGGAGCGCTATAAAGGTGGCGGCGTCCGGTGGTTCTGCGCAATTCTTCTTCGTTACCATCTCTTCAAATAACAAGACGGATTTCATCTCCTGTCCGTTGTGTGCAAATCCAGCGATCATAGCGTTGTAAAGAACACGGTCTTTGCTAATAACTCTGTTAAAAATCTCTTCTGCAGATCCGATCTTCCCACATTTGGCATACATATCGACAATGGCCGTTCCGGGTTTCAGATCTTTCGTCGATATACCGATTCTTGTCATGAAACCGTGAATCTGTTTCCCAACGCCGAGATCCGCCTGGATCGCGCACGCGCAGATCACAGTGATCAACACCGACACATCACGAATCATTGGATCGTGATTTGCAGAATCTCGGAAAAGATCGAACACCTCCTGGCACCGTTGGGATTTCAGATATCCATTGAAGACGGCTGTCCAAACAGCTGAATTGGTTTCGGACAGCGAATCGAAAATTGACATCGCTTCTTCTATCATTCCATTTTGCAAGTATCCAACGATCATTGAAGTTGTCGCAAAGAGATTTTCTTCGTGTATTCGTCTGTAAACGGCTTCGGCGGATGTCAGGTGACCGCATTTGTTGTAGAAATTCACAATGCTGCTTGTTAAGAACTGGTTTGAACTCAATTCGAGCTTCTTCAAAGCCGCGGCATGCACTTGTTTCCCCTGCATCAATCTCTTCAGATCTGTACACGCTTTAAGAATGCCGGCAATGGTGTGTTTGTTCCAAGCGATTCCATCACTGGTGGTGTTGGATACCATCTGAATGAATAATCTCAGGGAAATTTCAGGACGTCCGTTCTGTGCGCAACCGGAGATTAAAGTGTTCCATGAAACAACGTCACGTAGATATGGAATTCTCCAGAACAAATCAAGAGCGATGTCGATCTCACCTTCTCTGCAACAAGAAGCGATCATGGCATTTTTAGTTACCATATCCAAAAGAACACCTCTTTTTTCCCCATGTTTAAATACATGCCGGGCATCGGAAAAGGAACCACATTTGGAGTACATGTCGATCAACGAACTCACCTTAAAACCCTCGACGTCATTCCCCATTTTGATCAACGTTCCATGGATCTGTCTTCCGTATTCTACGTCGGACAACTTGGCAGTCACGTTTAACATCGTCGAAATTGTGTAGTCATCAACCGGAACTCCTCTCGATCGCATCTCTTTGAACAACTCCACCGCGTGGGTTTCGCATGAGTTAACTGCGTACCCTGATATCATAGAGTTGTAGGTGACAGAATCCTTGTCGGGAGAACAATCGAACACGGAACGAGCGTCAGCCAATTTGCCGGCTCTAATGCAACCATGAATCATCGTGTTCCACGTAAATACATTTCTGTGGGGCATTTCGTCGAACATGCGACGGGCATCATTGTAGGCTCCAGTTTTAAAATAAAATTCAATTAGTTTGTTACAGCAGAACATGGTGGTGTTCTGAATGCCACCATTCTTGATCAAATTCGAAATGGAAGTGAACTTGGGAAACGGTTGCATGGCTGAAAACATCAAATCTGTAGAAATCCAAGTTCAGAAGTTGGTCTCCAAGACAACTTACCAGTCTCCCTCCATCGACGTATATTTTAGTAATTCAACCCTAATAAATTTAAAAACTCTTACTAACCCAGATGGCCTGCAATAATGGCAGTGGCCCATGGACCTGTTTGTGTATACTTGAATAAACTTACTGACCAGGCGGCGACCAGTTGAACTACAAATCCAGCACAAAAGGGGAGTAATTGAGTTCAAGATTGTTTTGTCAATGGGTGCATGGAAAGTGATTCCATCTTTCTACCGAATACTTCAGAATAGAGCCGTCCAGGTATCTGTTTCATACATTCACGATTTGTTGTTTGCATACATAGTATTACCGATTAAATTACTAGAAATTTGTTTTTTCAGAAGCTTTGTGTGGGTTCTGCTCATTTACATAGACGCTGTTTTTCGTCAGTAGGTTTGGACTTTATGAATCTATCTCTATATTTTTTTCAAGTGAATAGATTGTCCAAGATCACTCTCTAGGTTAGGGTATTTTTCATGTTCTTGCTGATATAATAACTCTGTCCATTAAACACACTAAAAATAGCTTCTTTCTTTCAGTTCAGCCATTATTTGAATACAAAAGGGATCAACCCCATAACGAGGCAATCAAATTGGACAAAGATACCACACTTAATAATGCCCTGTCTCAACTTCAGGTTGAAGGTTATTTTGATAAAGAATCACAGCTGTGGCTGTCCCGTTTTTTTCTTCATCGATACACACAGGTTGTCTCAACTGGTTCTTTAAAACTTGACATGGCTCTTGGAATAGGGGGGTTACCAAAGGTACTTAAAAGCTATAATTTCATTGCACTGCTGCTTTAGCATTTTTTTTCTTTAATTCATTAGATATCACAACCAGAAACCGACACTTTTGATGGAGATTGGAGATCATATTAATTATGTAGTCGTAATCTCCATTTCTTCAAATCTGTTGACTATCTCTATAAAACGTCTGTAGACTGTAGCTAATCATTTACTTCTCTGTATCTGACATTCTGGCCTCTATACATACAGTTTTTTTTACTTTTTTTTGTGGTTTTAGCCCTTCGCGATACAGTGTCAAACACTATTACTTCAAATACTGCTTTCTAATATCACCTTTTGTGACTTCAAATTTCATTCTCAAACAGTAATTTCATGTGCAGGGAAAGATTGTCGAAATTTATGGGAAAGAGGCTTCTGGTAAAACAACATTGGCTCTTCACATCATCAAGGAGATTCAAAAGCATGGAGGTATATTTTGCATATAATAGATATATATTGGACAAAAAATTATTCAAAATTCACTCTCTCATTTTATCATTAATATTAATTTACATAAATTTTCAAATCTATTAGTGCTGCTTCTATGATTTTTATTTCCATCTCTTCTAGTTCTTTCTGGAATGAATCTACTGTCTGCCAGTATCCATAGTTCATGTGTACTTTGACTCAGATGATTGATTGTATCAAAAAGGTGAATAGGTAGGTAAGTTATTCGATGAGAAGAAATCTCTGATGAGGTCTGAAGATTATCAGGAGTAGGTAGATGCAACCACTAATTATTCCAGAAGTAATCATACTGTTATATAGCATTGCAAAATGCAAATATTGTGCTGCTTTTTTCCACTAACTGTCCACTACCTATTTATAAGGTAGCTATTATTCCCACTACAGCTAACTAAAAGTATGTGGCCGCATAGTTTGTATTATTTTTTATGAAAGCATTTCTGGCACATGGATCTCCCTGTGTTCTTCCTTGACAAAAAAGAAGACTCGGTCTTGTAGTTTCCAAATTGATCTTGTAATAGAAATTCTTTTAATTTGGTTATAACCTTGAGAAACTAACTTGCATTTCAGCTTTTGTACTGTATCATCTGAATTCGTCATAACCACTTGAAGAAATAGTTCATTGCTTTGGGTATGCAAATTGGGTAGTTATTATTAATTATTCCCATTACATCTAACTAAAGCTACTGTTATACTTACTAATAGCAGCATTATTTTTATTTAATAATTTGGCATCAGAATACATGATTTCTTTCTAAACATTCATTGTGTTTAACTTTTGACTTTTATCTTTCATTTATAACAAACACACCAAGTTGATTTCGTTCAAACTTAAACACACTCTTTTTTGCAGGACATTGTGCGTATCTTGATGCTGAAAATGCTATCGATCCATCACTTTTGGATGCAATGGGTATTAACATCGATAAACTTCTCTTTGCACGTTCTGATCGTGCAGAAAATACTCTTAGCGTTGTTAACACTTTGGCTAGCAGTGGAGCTGTTGATGTTATTGTTGTTGATAGTGTAAGGATAGTTTCCCATATTGATGTTTGTTATATACCAAAATATTTTCACTGTTCCAATTTAAAGTTCGTGTGTCTTCTTATAGATTTTTATATTTTCTCTAAAACTCGGTAGATTGATTATTCTCAGACAGTATTGAGTATTTGTTCAAATTACCTAATTATTGAATGAATTTCAGTGTCTTTCATTCTCATTAATGTTATTGTTTATGTAATTTATCTGATCTTTCTATCAGTTTCTACATCTTTTTTCATTTGCATATTTACTTATTTAATAGTTTTACTTGGGCTGCAACCTTATTTTAGATTCGTAAATTTTATGATATAATATACCCACCCATCAATAACTTCAATGGTCTGTTTACATGATATGACATCTGCCTTATTTATCATTTTGAGCTCTTCATTTAATTTCCGTGTGATTTATTACCATCATTCTTATTGATCCTATACTGTCAATCTGTTGCAGGTTGCTGCACTACTTCCAGGATGTAACCTTAAAAATGAAATTGGTTCTAGATATATGGACATGCTGCCTCAGTTGCTAACTCAAGCACTTCGTAAAATTCATGCCTCATTGTATCGATCTCAAACACTGATTATTTTTATTAATCAGGTGGACATTGATATTCATTTATTTTATTACTTGCATGCTATAATCTTTTCAATTATTTTATGCTTGTAACCCTTTCAATGATTTAAAAAAATGCAGTCACTTTATGCCTGAAAAGTTTGTCAGATTAGCAAATTGGTATCACTTAAACAACTACATAGAAACCTCACCTTATGTGTGAAATGGTTTGCCATTTGTATAAAAGTTGTTTAAAAGGTTTAGTACTTGTAGTTTGTGAAAGAAGTATGGATTTAACAAGGGGAATTTATCCCAATGATAAATTTGTAATTTCTTATAATGCATAGCCACATGAACAAAATATTTGGGAAGAATAGGAGTAACAGATTTTTTTCTTTTAAAACTTTACCCATATGGTTCTTCATTGGTTTGTAAATTGGTTGAAAATGAAATTGATATTCTTTGTACAGATGAGAAGCCATGTCTGTAAACATAATACACATGAGGTGGCATGTGGTGGAAATGCTTTAAAATTCTATGCAGCCATACGTTTGAGAACTGCAATGTCTTGCTTGCTTCAGTCAACTTCACAAGAGGTATTTGCATATTTCAGTCAACTTCTCTTTGAATTCTCAAGGTGATTAGATTTTTTTGTTTTGGTTGAATTTAGATTACTGGAATCAGGATCTCGGTTAAAGTGATGAAAAATAAACTTGCACCTATTATAAAAGATGCAGCAGTTACTGCCATTGAAGATGCTTGTGTGGATATTGAATTTGGAAAGGGTATTTGCTATGAAGCGGAGGAGGTTTTGGAGTTAGCTTCAAACCATGATTTAATTTCAAAGCAAGGAAATTCCTTCAGAATATATGGCAAAGTTTTGGAAAATCGTCTTATAGCTGAGCGGTATTTGATAGAAAATGCTTGTGTTATGGATGATCTTGTTAGAATGTTAAGAAAGAAATTATTTAATGTAGATTAATGAGACATAGACCACTCCATAACCTGTCTTATATAAAATTAGTAATATTTTGTCATTAATATATAATTACAAAAAGGATTAAGTGTGTTTCATTTGTTTCTATTACCATCTTTTTTTTAATTATCCAATCTTAGTTATTGAAATTGATTGTTTGTTTCTGCATAACAATTGATGTGCAAATAAACTGTTTACTTTAAATCTTAAGAATTGTCGTAACTCATAAATGTATTTGCAACTCTGCTTTGCCATAGAGAGTTATCTCAACTTATCACATTGATTATTAAAGTTTTTAATGGTTCAGTTCAGGGTTGAGTATGTTGACATTTCTGCTTATAGAAAATAGAAAGATCTCTGCTCTGCCTTAATTGGTATCCTACTGCAACCAATGCTTACATATTTGACTTCGTTACTTCAATAATGTATGTATGGAAGATCTGAATATGAGAGATCTGAATATGAGAGATCTGAATATGCATGTGTTGATGTAAATTGAGACTATAAATCTGTTGGGCTTAACATTCATCAACAAATTTCCCAAGATTGACTATAAATATAGACGTTGCAATTCGTAACTATAAGTCTATAAAGATCCTTCCCGAATCAACACTTCTGGACGATCGTCTGGAAAAGAAACTGGATAGAAATCAGCGACATGAAATTGAGAATCAGTAAGGATGAACGATTGAGCTTTATTTCATTCTATCCAAAATGACTACAAACGGTGCCCTTATTATAAAGGATTACAAACGGTAAAGTTAATACACAATCTTTCAACCTGGCTCTACATCAGCAAAATCATCAAACGAATCCTCTGGATCAAAATCCTCTGCTTCCTCAAGCTCCAGTGTATCTTCAATACATTCTCTGTTTGTAATTTCATTTTTCAACTTAATCAAAGAAAGAAGAAAGAGGTAGTAATATATATTCAAATCTCACAACTCTTCTTTCATACCTGTTATTCTGTGAATGAAAGTCACGTGACGCAAACTTGATGTTAATAACATATCTTCTTTAGTTAAAAAAATCTGCACAAATATAAGACTTTGTTTAAGAATTCAAATTACCATTTACCACCACCTAATTTTGAAAAATTAATGATAATTTACATACCTTCTTCGTTCTATTGTATTCTGCACAGATGTTGGTTGGTCTATAAAAACATAAATCGTGTATTTAGTAGTATTCAAACTTATTTGATTGAATGAACCAGGAGACATGATGAAAAATTGATGGAAAGTTTGTTACCTTTTTCATACTATTTGACCTGTAGAAACGAAAAAAATCACATCAGATCTAAATTTTCTATGATTACGTAAACAAAACTATGAATTAATACACGACATGATGAAAAATTGATGGAAAGTTTGTTACCTTTTTCATACTATTTGGCCTGTAGAAACAAAAAAAATTACATCAGATCTAAATTTTCTATGATTACGTAAACAAAACTATGAATTAATACACGACATGATGAAAAATTGATGAAAGGTCTGTTACCTTCTTCGTTCTGTTGTATTCTGCACAGATGTTGGCCTACAAAAACATAAATCGTGTATTAATATTCAAACCTATTTGATTGAACGAACCAGGGGACATGATGAAAAATAAAAATTGATGGAAAGTTTGTTACCTTTTTCATACTATTTGACCTGTAGAAACGAAAAAAATTACATCAGATCTAAATTTTCTATGATTACGTAAACAAAACTACGAATTAATTATATACATTAATTAGGCAATTGCCAATTAATACCTCACAACACCCTCTAACACCGAGCTGCAGCTGATGGTGATGCAGAAATAATAGCAACAGAGTCTGATGGGGTCACAAAATATCTAACATTGAAAAGGAAAAAATCCACAAAAAATCAGAGACAAACACAGAGCTTTAGCATTCAAATATTCAATATTTATTTACCTTTTACCAAAGATCATATTACGATCAGCCTCACCATTAGCTGCAGCTCCAAACTCTGGTTGCTCATCTTGAGAAGGTGACTTTCCCAATCCCATTCGTGCAACCAGTTCCTTTGCATAGGTCAAAGTTGGGATCTGGATGTCCACCGTCTTCCTGCTCCAAAAAGAAACATAGTAGAGTAAAATCAAATTAGAATAACATACCTTTTTTGTTCTCATCTGATGTGGTTGTATTTGGCAAAAGGTGCAATGCCAGCATTCGACTTTGGTGCCGACTTTTGAGATTCTGGATTTCCAAATACATTCCAGAACCTCAATGTCTCATCACCAGCTGCTGTTGCCACCGTACATCCATCAGGGCTTTGAGTCATAAATAAAACTCTAGAAGTGTGCCCGGTGAGTTCTGCCATTTTAACCATAGACGGATACTTCCACAATGTGAGTTGATTATTTGTGAACCCATGAGAACTAAGCAACTCTTTCTCATTCTTATTCCATAAAAGTGAGCAAACTTGAGATCCAGTATCGATGGAATTCAAACATGCTCCAGTATGTGTGTTCCAAAATTTGATGGAACGGTCATTACCACCTCCACCAGTTGCAAGAAGATTACTCTGGAATGGACACCAAGCAATGGCCTTCACGGCAGCCATATGATCATCGAGTCTATGAAGCCATTGGTTCTGATTTGGAACAGCATTGGAAGAGGACATAGACACATCCCAAATGTGAAGAAGATTATCATTACCACCACTAGCCAATTGCTGACCAGAACCAGACCACTTCAGCCCACAGACCTCATGTGTATGTCCAGTGTATGTCTGGACAATATGTGATCTTATGCGCACGTCGTTGTTGACTATCATACCATCCATTCCTCCAGTTGTCAGAATCTGATTATTCCACGCAAGAGCTCCAACTCGAGATCGATGGGCACCTTTAAGAGTTCTCAACAAACATTTGTTTGCTGAATCCCAAAGTTGAACATCGGAGTTGTTCAACCCAACCGCGATGTGACGACCATCAGGAGCCCAATTGACACTTGTCACAGGGCCATCCTCTTCTTCCACTGTCATCAGTTCGGAGGTTGATCCGGTTGTAGCATCCCACAAGTACACGGTGGATCCAAGAGCTATTGCGAGGACATTTGTACTGCCCCAATCGAGAAGATTAAGGTAATAGTCATCTACCAAGTCAGGAGCATCCAATGTTCTCTCAGCTGACTGCAAAAAAAAATATTAACGGTTAAACATAAAAGCCAATAAATAATTTACACAAGATACTTTGGGTTATTTCTTAATACCTGAGGAATATGTCTGCGTGGCTTCACAGATTTCTGGTGTGAAATTTGATTTGATGTTGAAGGTTCGTTGTACCAAGCGTCAATTGGTGCAGCTGGCTTGCTCTTAAAAGATAGGATTCGAGTCCTGTTCTGGAGTATGGTCTCTGCAAGGCGCTTCCTATAAACTTCTTTAGACGGAGAAACAACAGCGTTGTTCTCCTTGTCCCTTCTAGCTTGGGTCAACAAACACCTTGCAATGTCCATGTCGGTTGACGACCTATCTGGGATGAACCTATCAAACTGTTTAACAATCGAGGAGGAGAGGAAATATTAGAATTGTTAAAATTTAGGAATATCAAGAAAATTAAGAAAACTAAGAAACCAAAAGAAATTAATTTTAAATTACATTCTGAGTAGTTGCAGAAGCCTTGCTAGTTCTACGAATGCCGGAGTTCAAAGAGGAGTTACGAGGATATCTAGGAGGAATGTTAGTTTCAACAAATGGAACGCGAGATCTGGATAGTGATGTCTTCGAAGAAATTGATGAAGAGGTAGTTCCTGAATCCATATCAAACACAAAAAAAAGAGAGGGAAAGAAGCAATATATATTCAAAAATAAAACGAAATTAGGGTTATTAAACCTAAAAATAAAAATATATCCCTGCAAAAAATTTAACAATCGCTGATTAATAATATAAAATGAATATTAGCAGCTTTGGATGATTGGATCGATCGATCAAATAAATCGAGCAAGCAAGAGCAAGAGCGAGAGCGTGAGAGAGCTAGCAAGCAAGAGCGAGAGCGAGAGCGTGAGATTTTTCGGTGAGTAATAATTGTTTTTTTTGCATATATATAGAGTTTTTTCGCATTACAAATATCACCCTTGCCCTTACTTTCCTATTATAAAAAATATAGCCGTTGGCACGTTGATAAAAATATAACCGTTATTTATTTGTTATTTTCCAGTTAAAAACTTAGAAAAATCTAAATTACTGAACCTGTGGCTGTGAATACCTGATAAAAAATTATAAATATAAACACGTATATTTGAAAATTAGAAGAAGGTCCACAATCTATGATAAATTTAGCTTTTTAAGGGAGCTGAAAAGAAAAACATACTTGAAGAAAAGGCAAAAAGTATTACAACGAGTTAGTTAACAAGAACGGTTAGTAGTTAGGATTCTTAAACCTATGAATAATTGTAACTTATATCCATTGAGTTCTACCAACAGATATGTTTCACATCCCATTGGGTTCACCGTCTTCTCCCCAACTAGGGACCCAGGCTTGCTTTGAAGCTGAAGCATTATATAACCTTTTGGATTTAATCTCTCCTATTATGATCTTAAAGAACATTTAAGAACTAAGCAAGTAAGATTTATAATTTCTTAAGCCTTCATTTGTTGTTATGATTTAAGAAATGAAATTATGTGATCAAAGAATTGAATGTAGTTGAATTCCAATACATTAGAGGAATCAAACAAGGATTCATTTATTTATTTGATTTATTTAAGGAACATTGTAACATGATTAAATAAAGCTTTGACTCTCATCAATTTCTCATATCTTTGCCACATGACTACTAAACATAGATTGATGATTAACCGGGAAATTATAGAACAGACCAACACAATTTTTCCATTTCAAAAATCTATGTGATCACGGTTGGTTCGGACCTTCCTGTAAATCCTTGCATATTAGATAGCTTTAGTGCCACTTCCACCTACAGAAAGAAATACTATTTTTAGTGTGTCGTCATTTTTTTTAAATGCTGGGAATGGAGGAGAGCTACTTACAAGAGGAGCAAGGGCCTCTTGAGAATCCCTCCCTGTCTTCAATGGGTCGTTTTCATACTGTTCTATGTACACACGGATTGTAGCACCTTGAGAACCAGTACCAGAGAGACGGAGTACCTGCAGGTGAAAAATATTAGTATTTTATAAGAAGAAAATTTGATTATTTAAACTTTCAATCTTCATCTTTGAATAGAAATAGAAATAGAAATTATTTACCAATCTAGATCCATCCTCAAACAGAAACCGAATTCCCTGGTGCTTTGAGATAGAACCGTCAACGGGATCCTTGTATTCAAACTCATCTGCTTCGACAACATCAGCAACCTCAGGCCTTGTTTCTTTAATCATCCTGTATTAAATAAACCAAAACTCATTTAGAAATTAGTTATATAAGAAACTAACAGCAGTCAATGCATATTTCTTGAAGTAGCAATAAGATGAATGATTGTATTTTCATACTTGTTGACTTCAGGAAGGGAAGATTGCAGCTTCACCAAATGAGCCATCAAATTTTTTGCCGCATCTGAATCAACATTCTTCAAAAAGGAGAAACGAGTTAATCTAGAGTTCTAGGCACAAAACAGTATATATAGGACCAGCTTCTGGTGTTATAATGCATGGTGTTATAACCATCCATTTTTCACCTAGAAATTGAGAATGGCTAAAATTTTTTTTTATAATAAACAGATGATTATCCAACGGTCATGATGAAATATAACACAATTATAACATCATAATTTCTCAATAACTTACTTCATAATCATATCTAGTATAGTAATGACGACCATAAGTGGCCCAATGTTGAAGAACTATGTCTTCTACCGTGACAAGTTTCCCCCCATCATTGTCCTTGTTTTTGTAAGCGATTATAGAAAGCCAAGCTAAAACAGCCCAAATACCATCCTTTTCTCGGATGTGATCAGAACCTGCAAATAAGGGCAATATATCAGTTTCAATCCTAGACAAATATAAAAAAAGTCAAAATATAAATGTATTACGGCATTCAAAACATTCAACTGTGACACGGAAATATATTATGAATTACCAGTTCCAAAGCTTTCTTCACCACATACTGAACACATCCCAGCATCCATCAAGTTACCAAAAAATTTCCAACCAGTAGGTACCTGAAAACAGGGAATGTTTTAATGGTCTGAATAGCTCAATAAAATAAACAAAATAAAGGTGACAAAACTTCGTATACCTCGAAAAATTTCAGATTTAGATTCTTTGCAACAACATCGAGTGCGGCAGATGTAGGCATACTCCTACAAAAAAGTCAAACTTACATTTTATGCAGAATAGTAGATTCATAAAAATTAGATATATTTCTTCAGGACTAATGATGTAGTGGATTAATTGGAGAATCATTTGCATGAATGGTTACAAAAAAAGCATCGCATTGGCAATAATTGAGGTATATATTTATTTTCCGCCTTTCAATTAGACCAAAATGATAATTTTAAATACTGTTTTCGTATTTTTGTAACTGGAAACAAAAAATTTAACGAACCAATTACCAATTAAAGAACTTATTTATAATTTATTAGTATACTCTGATAGATTCTATCAATCTATATGTAACATTAAACAAAAAGATTCGAAGAGCTAAATGCAATAAAACTCTAAAAAGTCTAATGAGAAACAATTAATACCTCGCAACACCCTTTAGCCCCGAGCTGAAATAAGGGATAGCTTGGACTGCATTTGCAGCAATAATGGCAACAGAGTCTGATGGGGTCACAAAAAATCTAACATTGAAAAGGAAAAAATCCACAAATATCAGACAAACACAGAGTTTTAATATTCAAATATAAAATATTTATTTACCTTTTACCAAGGATCATGTTACGATCAGCATCACCATCAGCTGCAGCTCCAAACTCTGGTGGCTCATCTTGTGAAGGTGACTTTCCCAATCCCATTCGTGCAACTAGTTCCTTTGCATAGGTCAAGTTGGGATCTGGATGTCCACCTCCAAAGTCTTCCTGCTCCAAAAAGAAACATATGAGTAAAATCAAACTAGAATAACTGAACCACAAAATATTTCACATTTCAGAGTTGAATTTGAGAAAGCAAAAATTACAAAAGATTTTTATAAGCTGAAAACTACCTTTGGGATGCAATTAATCAATGAACTTTCTTTAGCACCAAGTTCTTCAACAAATATTCTGCTGGCATAAGCTCCGGCAACTCCATGAAGAGAATCATAACTAAAATGGAAACAAAATAAGATCTTGGAAGTGAAAACTTGACCTTGGAAGATAAGTAGATAACTGATGTAGGAACATATACGTCTAATAATGTTCCCTGTCTTAAAGAGAACAATTTGGGGCTTTAACCTAATTATTTTGGGGACTTGATTTCATTGAGATCCACTACCACGAAATCAAGTATAAAACGATAAATGGACCAAAAGGAAAGACATCTTTTATTCGAGTGATTATTCCAGGTTTACAGTACTACACTACTTGCTTCTAAACTTCTTCGTTAATATCACTGATGCATTCCAGTAGTCATTTTCCTTCTTAATCTCCATTTTCCTTAGTTCTTTGGTTCTTCCTCCTGATCTTGGATTTTAGATCAGAATACTCAGAAACCTTGGTTTACTCAATACTAATAACCAACATTATACTGCATATGTAGAATACTGGATTAAATTAAACATACCAGAATGTGAACTTCGGCGAGGACAGAAGATTTCGAATGGAAGCAAAATCGAAAATTTTCCTAAAAGAAGTAGATGCATTTGATTATTGATAGTTGGCAAATGAAAATTTACTTTCTAAACATTCTACTTGATGTGTATTACTGCATGAGAAATCATTTTTGGGAAAAAAATCAATGAAGAAGATTAATCCCATTGTAAGTTGTAAAAATAATTATTCATTGCAAACTGGAATTGTTGCGTGAAAAATGAATGTGGAATAATTTTCTCCAGATTGAAATAAATTTTGATAATTAATATGCTTACTTCATCAACTTTACATATTCATCAGCTGAGTCAAAAACATCAATATCAAACTTCCCATCAGGACCGTCAAAGCTTGTGACACCTGATACAGATATATTCACCTGCAATATGAGAAAGAGAATTAGAAGACTATATAATAATGGACGGTAATCTCTGTACATAAATTAAAATTACATCAGGTAGATCTTCTGCAATAAGATATTCTGTGATTGTCTTTGTATTGGCATAAATTTTGTCTGTTATGGATTCGGGAGCAGGGCCACCATTTCCCATATTATACTTGATTCCAAAATCCTGTCAAAAAAATGTACTCCAATAAACCGTGTGAAAATGCTAGAAAATATACATATTATAGTGTTAAGTTTAATTTTGAAATTGATGGAGGATGATATCAACAATATATGGCATGTTCTGAAATATATTATCCACTTTGAATAACCACCCAAAACAAAAAATGTAATACTAGTGCATAAAAGTTTATTCCTTCAAATAATATTAGGACAAGAATGTAAATGTCAATTACGTCATTCCTTCCCAAATTCCGACATTAAAGATTACGAATAATGTACAAATTTTGGCTTGATACTATAATAAAGCCATTAAAAATTCCAATGGGCCTGATATTTTTCTTTTCACCAAGACAGTCTATATAACTTCCATATTGGAGAAAAATCATACATAAACTCTCCACATACAAATACCACTACATTTTCAACCAGCTGTTATATTTATGTTAGTTTTTTTTTTATCTTTACATGTTTTTTTACTATCCTATATATATTTGAAATACTAGCTTATTTATTAATACAGAGAAGAATGTTTTATTTCAGTTTTCTTCGTTAACTAGTCTTTATTCCCTCTGTTTAATATCTTCCTTCATTCGCCTTCCCTTCTCTAAATAAATTCAACAGTCATGTGTATTGTATAATCATAAATTCATAACTCGTAAACAAATAGTTAAAATGGTGATAAAATCTCTAGATTGATTGCATGACTTAGTTATGCCTCTTATTTCATAACATTTAAACCATATTTGCAAGCTTTGTAAATGGAACTATGCATACTGGTGAATATGATAAAGTTTGAAATACCGGAAAATACAGTTAAGATTGGAAATAAAAATGTAAAAATTTAAAAATATTACCTCAAGTGGTCCACCTGGATTGTGACTTGCTGTCAAAATGAAAGCACCTGAAGCTTTTGATCCCTTTTCAAATAAAATCAATATTCATGCATTAAATCAATTAGGTAGTGCACTGAATAAATGGTAACTCAATTTTAGTTTTAGTAATTAAAGATTTAAAGCTAATATCATATGAATAAATATTAGCAACATACATCTGCAGCAATTCTTTCACGTATAATAGCAGATACAGCAGGTGTTGATAGCAGCCCATTTTCCCCAATCCAAATAGACCTTACACCATTTGCAGCAGCCATTTTTACTATGATCTGCATTAATTTCAGGATGAGAAACATCGAGACAGGAAAAACATAGTCTTTTCCTCAAAACAAATATATCAAGCTTGTTGTCATAACTTATAATTAGTGCATTTTGCCACCCAGGGTCATTATCATATTCCTTAAAACAAATATCATGTTTGCAGATAAAAGTAATTCATGGTCTTCTCACTGAAGAAAAAACCATTAGGTCAGAGAAATAGAAAGTCAAATTGAAGGTTTAAGGTAAAACAACTTTAAACAGTCTTTTAATAAAAAATCAAGTGGTAATAGCACTTCACCTTCTAATGCCATGAACCTTGAATTCAATATTTGTTGAATCAAAAGTATAAACCAATGAACCAATTGTTGATATTAATACATCATAAAGAACAAAACAGGGGAGTAAAAAAAGTACCTCAGAATAATTAAGTGTAAGCATAAACAAACGGTACCTATTACTACTGTACTTTACATTTACAGGACCCAAAAGTACTTTGCTAATAATACTATACCTGAATAGCATCTTCCGAGAAATAACGACCATCCCCGGAAACCACAATAGTAGCACCTGTTGGTTAAAGAAATGATTAAATAATTACAAATAGAAAAAAAGGAAATTTTATGAAGCATGGCATCGAAGAATATTCCAAGGGAAGTAAACAATAGCAATCAATGGCTATGTCTTAAGTACCTGAGGTACTAGTTCAAGTGACTTCTAAATCACTTGGTATGGTGGTGTTTCAATAGATAAGGACTTGAGTGAAGGGTATATTGATAAACATCAATTGTGCGCTGTGATATACTGATATAACAGTGAATCAATTAAATTAAGCATTTATGATTACTGTTATTTTAATTTCAATTTTCAAAAGCTCAAGACTATAATTTTATTGCATGTAAAAAAAACTCAATCTTCTCATTTACACTTCTCCAACTATCATCTCCTCTTCAACATACTATTTTAATTACCTCAATTTCATGACTACCACTAACCATGAAATTGAGTATATAACTGTATAAGTGATTTAGTGGAAAGAAGAGGGGACGTGCTATTTTCAGATATTATCCCCCTAAGGTAATTCCTATTTTCTACTCTTCTTTTCTCGTATCTCAATGGTAAATTCCAATACTCAATCTTGATTTGGTCCTTGGTCAAAATTTTACGCCGTTCTCTATATTACATCATTTACCCTTAGTTATATCCATCCAATTAAAAAGTAATCTAGAAGTTGAAACAGCTCTAACCTTTTACTTGATCAGCTGGAAGTGCGTCAAATGTTGATTGAACGAAATTATGTAGATAATTTGGCTCCTTGAATACTACAACCTGAATAGAAAGCAAATTTTCCATGTGTAATGTATTTGAGTTAAATAAGATTCAATGAAAGTACTAGACTACTTATATGTATATTTCACCCTTGTGGGTTTAATAAAGAATATGTATAACCTTTGTCGTTGAAACTGATGGGGGAAGTGGCTTGGTGTATTTCACATTTTCATTTTACGCCATGATTTTTTTCTTTTAAATTTTTAATGCAATCGAAAAAGTAGAACTTAACAAAACAAAAATCAACTTTCACAAAAAAGACTAATTGAACACTACTCTACAATGTACTTTGCATGAGTCATGACAGTGTTAGGGCTCAACAAATCATTAAAAGCAAAAACATACAATAACTAAATTAGTCTGGTGGATAATCCAGTCAAAGATAAGAATTATTTTAATTCTTTACAAAGCTTGTAATGAAATCTTAAAATTTGGTCATCAAACAGTTGGTGTAGTGGTAAAGACCTTGTGTGATACAAGTATACAACCATATATTAGGTTGGTGGTTCAATCCCCATGAACACCTAAGTAAAAATTATTTACCATTTACAAAAATAAAACATAAAATTAGTGTTTAATTGCTGGCGATACACGCCTCCAATCACATGCTCTCTTCAGGGGGGAGTACTGCATGATACATGCCTGATTACGTCAGTCACTCTCAGCAACGCCTCTCAACAGGAATTAGGGTTTCGCTCGCTTTATGCCGGACCCCCGGAAGGCTCCCACGATTGCAGAACTAAGGTCGTCGTCAAATCGCCGAGTCTAACCCGTGGATCGCCGATATTAGTGGCAAATCGCCGAGTTGAGACCGAGATAATTAACATTGGTAGGCTGCAGATCTCGTCCCTTAGAACTCGCCGATCTTGTCCCTAAATCGGCGATTCCCCTCCTGAATCGTCGATTTACGACCGTTGCTCGTCGTCAGCCCGCGATATAATGGCTCATTAATGCGGGCCATTATGACCTGGGCGCGATGCCCACCGCGGAGTACGCCCCCAAAGACCCTATAAAGGGGTCATAAGGGGTTACTCCAAGGCATCAGACAAGTTCCACCCAATCTAGAGCAATACATGGAGAGAATCGCCGATCCCACACCTGAATCGTCGATTCCCTCTTACAGGATTTGACGTAGAGCGCGTGTCGTGGACTCCAGAGCCTTCGGCATCACTTCGCACCACCGCGAGCCCCTGATAGCATTTTCCGTGCTTCATCAATTGCCAATATCAAAATGACACAGCCAAATGAATAAACATGTAAAAAAAAATGCTTGTCACGGGGCCAAAGCAAAAAAAATCAGTTATATAAAATCAAATGGCACCCTTATCAACTAAGATCTGATAGCCCAGATTAAATGCAGTAAAAAATAAATCTATAAATTTTGCCACACGCATCCTAGATCTAAACGTTCACAAATCTCTCAGAGATCCAAATGCATGCATAAACAATCGAATCCAAATATCCAATATAACACTAAAACGCAACGAACTTATCTAATTTCAAACGGCCAACAAAATTGAAAAACACGCAAAAAAAAACAATCTTTTGACGAGTAACCCTTCCTATGCTTCACAAAAACATTAAACCCCAAAAAACAGTGATCAGATCGCTACCAAAAGTGAAAAACGGAAGATCTATACAGCGGAGGTACCTGTTGACATTTACAATTACAATACCTTCTTTCTAAGGCCGGAGGTTCCCGGCTTCTGGCCTTCGATGGGCACCGTCTCTTTCTTGGAGACCTGGAACACCATTTCTGGGAGATCTAACAGAAGACAGATTAAGGGGAAAAGGGGGAGAACCGGGAGAACGCAGCCAACGAATATCTTTACAGAGGAAATAACTGAATAAGGTGTGTATTTATAATATATTGCATATTTAGCTAAATAAAATAGCAGTGGTTCTCCACTACGATTCTATCTACGAATATACGATCCAACAACGATGGTTTCATAGTGATTTCTTGCTGCCATTTTACTCTATCCAAATCCATGTGGATATTCACGTCATCAAATTCCGACCGGTTATTTCAGAAGACAAAAATCTTAACTTTAATCTAGTCTTCTATAAAAATATCTAAACACGACAAGATTAGCAACTGGTCACCATACATATTAAGGTTTTTGAAGTTTTAAGATTTGAGTAATCCCTCTATTACCATATGATCCATAATATATTACAGTTTATTTGGTATCATGTTAACCACTCATATTGATTTCTTTTGAACCAAGTAAACTGTTGAACTCAACCCCAACTACTAGCAACCTACTCATCAACTCATTTTTGGTTCGCAAGTGTTCTCAAGTGTTCCTTGTAAGATATTTAAGGTTAATTAGTAATTGTAATTTCACTTGTCAAACTAGCATTGGCTAATAACTCTTTAAATAACCAAAAGTATGAATAACAAATCATTAAAGTAAACAATCAATTTTAGTTTCCCCCACCGGCTCCTTAGGAAGATTCATTTCCATCCTTCGGTTTCATCAAGGAGATTTTTGTTTGTTGCGCTCTCCGTTCTTATCGTGACGGTCCGTTACAATTTAATAATGTCATATTGACAATTGGCAATTAGTAATTTGGCACGCTTGATTTATTTAAATATTTTTTGTCAGATCGACTTTGCGTCGTATATGTGTTAGTGTCTTGTACAGTATATTAGTTTACGTCGTATATGTGTTAGTGTCTTCTGCAGTATATTATTTTGCGTCGTACATGTGTTAGTGTCTTGTGCAGTACGTTATTTTAGTCATTGGATTAAATACTAATGATGACACATTTAAGGTACGACGCACTTGATTATGGGAGAGCTGAAACAAATTGGACCTGACCTAAGTCTAACTAAGACATATATTCGGGTCGGCAAGGTAAAAGTCTTGAATCGGACCGAGATCTGGACCCATGAAATTTTTCGAGACACAACCTGTATCCTACAAACCATTCAGTTAATTAGTTACCTATATATAAAATACGTACCTATATCAGCTAACCAAGTAACTAACAATAATGACAAGGTTCAGGTTGTGTACATGATCATAACTAATTCGTATACTTGTTGAATAAATCTGACTCGTTCATTCTGTTCTATTAAACACTGACGGTTCGACGCATCAGAAACTAGTTGATATTAATTATTCTCATGCCTTTATAATTATGAATTAAAATAAAATTAGGGATTTGGGAGAGGAAATGGTGGAAGCATTTCTTGCATTTCCCAACTTCCCTATATATACAAAAATAAGAGCAGTAACTGTAAAGATGCTTTGTAGAATAAAAAGAGTGTGGGATGGATGATGAGAATATTTAGTAGTTGAAATTAAGATTAAACCGACATTAATTGATGATTAACTACCAATTTCTTGTCGTCATCAACTTGGTGTGAATCCTTGGAAAATTACTATTAACTCCTCTTAAGGGATTGAAGAGTCATTTGAGAATAAATAAGGGTTCATTTCAAAATAAGTCAGCTATATGTGCACGATGGATGATGATAGTGATTAATTTCAAAGTCGATCCAAGTAGTCAAGTACAGAGATGATAGGTGGGAAATATGGAAGATGATGAGATTGGGATATGCAGTGAGTTGCAGTTCGCAAAAAAAGTAGAACCTCACATGTGTTTCAGAAGTGATCCTAACAACTTATCTGCAAGAAAAGAAGGAGAGACTTAGAGAACTCCCTCAGAAAAGAAAATAGTACAGAAAGAGAGGGAAAGAAGAAACAAAAACTCCGGCATCGATCTCTCCGATCTTGTTCAGTTCTTGATAATTGGGTTAGTCCAAAATCTTCAATTCATTCATTCATGTATGTATGTGTGTTTCGATTCATTCATTTGGGTATCTTCTGTATTGCTAGATCGATGTATGAAGAATCTGGTTACTATGATCCCAACCCAATTCCGGCATTACTGGATGGGCTCACACAAGATGCAACGAGCATCAACAGTACCGGAAACATCTTGGATACAACCAACCTGATCAGAACCTCAACTTTCTCCCTAGAAGAGTTTGCCCACAGTACTGATCATGAACCCAACTGCAACGTTAGCGCCATGGGGGGATTAGAGAGTCTCCAGCATCATCTTGGGTTCGATCTAGAACAGGAAATCCATAGCCATCTGATCCATCCTGACATGCCGATGCCGATGATGTCTCTAGACAACGCCACTTCTTGGGATCAAAACACACACCAAGACCTCGGTCAATTGCCACACTACATGGTGAACACAGACGTGCAGCAGCAACTTGACCACCATTTCCCACTTCAGACACAAGACCCAGCACAGTGTTACGATACGGCGCCACTTCCTAATTACACTACAGATCCCACACCCTACACCTCGTCGACTCCGCCACCGGATCTACTCAACCTACTTCACCTGCCGAGGTACACGGTTGCACCGCCTATACTTCCATCTCTACAACAAACACCGTTATTACCCACCGACATCGCGAGAAACAACAACTGTTACCCTCTCGATATCTTCGGCGGAAGTGGTGACATCCCGATAGGCGAAGACGGTGGAACGATGTTGCAAATGGGGTACCATCCCCCTCTACCTCATCATCAGAACAATCTTCTGAGGGATCTTTTCCACTCACTCCCTCAGAATTACGGGGTTTACAGTGGCGCGGTGGATGAGGGAGATGCAGGAGGTGGTGGAGGAGGAGGAGGAGGAATGAGTGTTTTTCAGGAAGATATGAATATTGGGAGGTACGATAAGAATCCAGTGTTTGATTACAGAAGAGAAGTGAAGGTAGAAAAAGGAACTTTTGCTACCGAGAAGCAAAGAAGAGTGCAGATGAATGGCAAATATGATGTACTGAAATCACTGATTCCTAATCTTTCCAAGGTATGCCGACCGTCGACCGACAGTACTCACTGACATGCAAACAGTATGTTGGGTTTCAGACTAGTTTTGCTCATTCTCTGCCTGCTCCCTTTTACTCTTTCAAATGGATTTAGTTAATTGCATGCATGCAAATTAGTTAGTTTGTTTAATTAATTAATCATGCATGCACGCACGCAGTACTTATAAATTTGTTTGTTTTTTATACGATCGAATGGAAAGACGGACAGGGCGTCTATAGTGATGGGTGCCATTGATTACATCCAAGAGCTCCAACGAACGGTGACGGAGCTGAAGCTTCTGATAGAGAAGAAAAGGTACGGAAGAAACAATAAGAGATCAAAGATAGAGATGAGTATGGATCCGACAGTTATAACACCCTCATCAAACGACATAATCGAGAGTTCGTCGGTGATCAGACACTTAGCCGGCAGTGATGATAATAATATTATAATCAATAAAGATCTTCTATTCAATGACACCTTGCGAAGCTCCTGGCTGCAACGTGAGTCCCGGGAAACGTTCATCGACGTTCGCATCGTCGACGACGAAGTGAATCTGAAGATGACCCAGAAGAAAAAGATGAATTGCTTGCTTATTGCTGTCAAAGCCTTGGACGAACTCCAGCTAGATATCGTACATGTTTCTGCTGGATTCATTGGTGAACGTTACGTCTTCTTGTTCAACACCAAGGTAATTAGTAAGTTGAAATTCAAATGTATATATGTAATTAATTAAAACCCTAACCCATTAATTGTTCAGATATTTGAAGGTTCCCCCGTTTATGCTAGTGCAATAGCCAAGAAGATGCTTGAGGTCATGGAAAAACCTTATGTGCCTTCTCCTTCCAAAATTACGGCCCGGGTTCTGATTTAGGGTGATCTCAAAGCTAGCTAGTTTTGTTTCTTCTTAAAATATCAATTAATTTGTAGTCATCGAATTATAAATTGTATTTTTTTTACTACAACTGTTTGTTGGAAAAAATAGCTTAATCTGAATGTAATTGATTTTTCTTCTAAATTCAACAACAATCGCACAAATAAAAACCAACAATTAGTCATCTATTCTTCAACTGTTCTTATTTTTAGATCTCTTCTTTTAATTTCGTTAACGGGACACCTTGATCTCGCATTCTGGAAAATAATGAATATTTCAGTTCTCACCAAATCTAATCCAGATATTAGATTGGGAGATCTGACGGAGGCAGTACAATAGATTACGCACCACTCTTCCCCTTGGGAGCTACTATATATGGAATGCTATTGAGTGTTTGTTATGACATATATGAACGGAAAGAAATAAAAGATATAGACATCACATTAGTAGGCCTCCTGAAGTAGTCCTTAAGTAGGTCATTAAAGACATCAGTCTCTCTTTTGATTCAGTGTATTACAAAAAAAACTGTTGTCATCCTTTGGAGACATATCTATGATGAAAGTATGGAAGATCAACCTCTATTTTTTTTACTTCTGTTTCTATTTCTATACTCTATTTTTGTAAACTGTACATTAACCTTATTTTTTTAACGAAATTTAATTGGTTAAAAAAAACCAACCAACAAATATAAAAGAACACAAAAATTTAACAGGAAAAAATTATCTCAATGTAGGAGATAAAAAACTATAAGGTCAACCAGACAAATTCATTAATAGAAAAAAATAATTGGTGTCAAAATGCGTCAAATTAATCTTGTCTATTAAATCGACTTTAGATTTTAGTTGGTAAATTGAAATATAGGAATTGGAAAATTTATGTTATTTAATTAAAAAATAAATGGAAAAGGATTAGTTGTACCATCATTGTAAGTGGTAACCCTGCTAAGTGCGCTAACTAACCCCATGTGCGTCCTTAGTTTAGCTGAACCAGTCAAAATATCGTTCTTTCTCTCTCCTCTATGCCCCCACCACTACTACTAGTCTTTGTTACCACTTACCGGTGGTCATCACAATAGCGGCCAAATCTCGTGCATCGCCCTCTTTTTCGACTCTTCCAGACTTCTGCGAGCCAGTAATAAAAGGGAAAAAAGAAATCCACGAAAAAATCCTCCCCCAAATCGAGAGAGGGGGAGAGAGAATCTCCAAGAAACCAACCAATAATCCTCCGTCGGCGTTGTAACCGTCGCCGTCTTTTTCTTTTCGTATTTTTACAGAAATCTCCGATCTGCGAAATCACAGGAGGGGGGGGCTCAACGCAGATGAAGAGATTGGAGGAAAAATCCTAATCTATGGAAACTGTAACCCTAACCGGAAACTCGATTATACTCCAGCATTGCTGCGGTTTCGAGTTCGACCTCCCTGGTGGCTGATCGTTTCTTTCTAGGGCTCAAAGTATTTGTTTCTATATATTTGTTTTTTTTGTTTTGAAATAAAAGATTGGAGTATGGGGGCGTCGGAGGGGTCGGAGGGGGGGATTGGAGCTGGAGAGTGTGGAGTAGGGACGATTGTTTGGGTCAGGCGAAGGAACGGTTCTTGGTGGCCAGGGAGAATACTTGGGCAGGATGAGCTTTCAGCGTCGCATCTCATGTCGCCGAGATCTGGAACACCGGTCAAACTTCTCGGACGCGAGGATGCTAGCGTGTGAGTTTTCTTAAATATTAGATCTCTCTCTTTTCTTTCTCCAGTTACGATTTTGTTTTCATAATTTGCTTCCATGAATCATGATATGTTTTTAAGATTATTTTTTGCCATGCCTCGAAGTTTTTTTTGTTTGATGATTCCTACTTTAGCTTTGTTTCTTGAAAAATCTTGTATTTTTTCTTTATAAGGTTCCCTATTCTGTCTTTATCATTTATTTGCTGGGAATAATTTGGGAGATTTTCGTTTCAGATGAATTTAGAGTTTGTTTTAATTTTAGGGTAAAAATCTGATGATTAATTGATTCGAGATTGGGAAAAATTCATCCTCAAATCAATGATCTATAGCTTTTAAAATAATAGCTGGATTTCCATATCAAAGATTTGCACCTGATATTGTGCATACTCATCGGTTTACATAAACATTGTTAATTTGTTATACATTGTGTATACTATATTAGTGAGGTACATGCTTAAATATAATCATGTATTTGCACTGGTACGTCATTTACTTATTTGCACACTGAATTGCAGACAGCCATCTTGAATTTAAATATAATTGTTCTTAATTATCTTGTAGTATTTTTAAGTTCATTCAAGCCAATAATTTGTTAGGTGATGTAGGCAGTGATATTGACTTACACATTGATTTTGAGTCAGTTAGCGATTTGTCATTTTGTCTCTTTGCTTATTCCGAGTTATTTAAAACATACAGTGCAAAACCGTATCTTTAGAAAGTTTACTTGAATTTGTAAAAGTATGATAATTTGATTATATTTTTCACACTTCCTTCAACCGTGCATATATATCTAAGATTAAACAATAATTTGTGGATTACAAATCATATGAATATATGATCATATCCTCTTTCCCTTTTCAGTATAAAAAATGCTTGTATTTTTTTTAATATTTAAAAAATTGGCTGTACAGACTATAGAATGAAGGATTTTTTGAACAAATAACTATTACCTTATAAATTTTTGGAATGTCGAATCATTTTTTTTATCAGGGACTGGTACAATTTGGAGAAATCCAAACGTGTGAAGTCATTTAGATGTGGGGAATTTGATTCATGTATTGAACGAGCTGAAGCTTCTCAGGGTGCTCCAATAAAGAAAAGAGAGAAGTATGCACGTCGAGAAGATGCCATTCTCCATGCACTTGAGCTTGAGAAACAGATGATTGAGAGGAGAAAACAGAAATTTGGAAGTAATTCCGTGAAACCGAATGCTGTTTTTTCTTCCGGAAACCACTTAAAGAATAATGAATCAGCAAATCATGGTAGGTTTGTTCCAAAATCACAACTTCTTTCAAGGAAAGTTGGTTCTTCAGAAACAGGCATTAGCAGTCCATTCTATAGCCAAAAAGGTGGTAAGCGCTCTATTTGGGAAGCTGGTACCTCAGAGACTCTTCCTAGAATGAGAGGATTGCAGGATTTTGGGCTTAGAAGTGCTCATTCAAAGAAAAAGGACGATGCATCTCTCGGCAATGAGTGTACACATAATTCCTTTCTAGTTGAGAGTCATGGTCGTGCCTTTCCTGGATCCATGCAAGGTATGGAAGGAATACCAAATGTCATTAGTAGCAAAAATTATCTACCTTTGAAAAAGAGAAGGGCCCAGGGTGGTCTTAATGAAGAATTTATTACTAAGAGGCGAGATAGACGTCGTCCTCTGGTTCAAGTTTTACAAAGTAGCGCAAAATTATCATCGTCTCAATCTTTGCCAACAAATGACGATTCTGTATCTGGTAACATGCAAGTAGAAGGTGATCATGCTATTACTATATTCAATGTCGAAAGACCCACCAGTGACAATCCTCCTGATGATTCAAACACTTCTTTGGACCACGTAGGTTATTCTTCTGACCAGATGCAGATATCACCAGTTCTACGTAGATGTCCTGTCGGTACTTTGGTTGAAGAAAATACATCTTCTGGATTTAATGAAGCGGATGATTCTGATTCAGCAGAGGAGGCTTGCTCTGATGAGGATGCTGACACTGAGGATGATGGTTTTTTGTATCAAGGTAAAACAATATTCTTTATTTTTTTACTTTTTTGTAGATTAATTTATTTGTCAAAGATGTCATCTAGGGATGAGGCCAAGTTATACATTCCATAGACTCTAAAATATATATTTACAGTGAGAAGCTGTAGGTTTGTAGAAATATTTACATTTTATACTCTTCTTTTTTAATTTATTAGTGATAATGTAAATTAGCTCTTATAAATATGGATATAACTCCAAGATAAGTATCAAATATAATCCTTATCTGATATATGTAGATAGGGAAGTACTTATGAAGTAATTAAACCGTCAGTAAGGATGGAAACTATGAACCACAGATCGGGTGTAATATCTTGGTGGCTATAAATTGAAATAAAGCGCCACCGAGCAGAGCAACTTTGCTCATCCAATCTACACTGTCATAACTATTATAATTCATTTTAAGGTCGAGACGTACAATCCGTATCTACCAAAGTGCCAATGAATAATACCAAGCACCAACTGTTTTTGGGGTTTCTATATGTTTGAATCTGGACATTCTCTATACTCTGTTGTTATTGCTATTCTGCATGTTCTGACATGGGTATTTCTTAATTTCAAATTCTTTCAGGCTATACCCAACCAATGCCATCTGTAACTAAAAAAATTGGAAGATATGTGGAGGATGATAGTCTTATTTCATTTCCAGATCAGGACAACGACGAGTCGTTTTTATCTGGTTATAGGTACCCACAAATGCCACAATATCATCGTCGGCAGACTGCAGGCATTTCTTCTGATTTGGGTGTCTCTAAATGGAACATGAAAGGAAAACGCAACATTCGGAATCTAACAAAAAGGCAGATGGAATCCATGGATGAAATGCCTAATCATATTTATCGTAGATCCATAAATGGGAGTCCATATGAAAGCAAGAGACGTACTATGAAGAGCAGCAGAGGAAGGGTTATTAGAGAAAGGTTTTACCAAAAATATGATTCCATCAATGGAAGTGATTTTATTGAAGTAGATTTGAATCCTCAATCAGCATCTTATAGAAAACATAAATTCTCGTCAATTCTAAAAGGATCCTCTGGATATCAGAGGGATGGTGACATTAATGACTCTGATGAAGAACCCCCTGACATGTCCCCTTCTCGTTGGGAAGCAGAAGGTGACCAATTTGACCAATATTATGCGAGACATATTAGTGGAGGTATTGAGTGGGTAGATATTGATTTGAAGGTCCAAGCAAGCTATCAAGGGGAGCGTGTTCCATTGGTTTCACTGATGAGCAGGATGAATGGTAAAGCAATAATTGGCCACCCTGTTCAAATTGAAACACTGGAAGATGGTTCCACCAATGAACTAATTATTAGAAATGATTCATTGGAAGATCATGACAGCATTGAAGGGAACGAAACACCTCCAACAGTTTGGAGAACAGGTCGAAGAACTGCCATGCAGCGTGTTCCTCATCCTCATCCTTTGCCTGCAGCATTGAAAAACAAAGAGGCAGAAAGTGTTCTTTATTCTGATCCAGAAAACAAACCCCCTTTTAAAAAGCCGTATGCTGTTCATTTGGATAATCAGACTGGACTGACAAAGAAGAGCCTCAACAGTCATAGAGCAATGAAGAACCAAAAGAAGCCTTCTAAGAAAGCAAGCCTATCTAACCAGAAAGTCCGAAAACTTTCTTCTTTTGCAACCCAGCAGAAGCTTGGCAGAGGTCAAGGTATGGATGGTAAGCTTGCCAACAAGGATGTTAGTATACTTGATGATTTGATTACGATTAGGAGTTCAGTGCCAATGGTCACATGTGTTCCTGTGAAGGTGGTATGTAGTAGGATTTTAGAAGCAGTAGGTAGGTCACCTTCTGCTGTTACAACACAAAGAGTTCTTTTGTCTGCTACATCAGAAAATAATCTTCATGATTAACCAACATTTGGGAATGCACTATGAAAAGAAAGGCAGAGTTACCTATAGCTGAAGGTAAATGTTGGTTGATTTACTTTGACCAACCTTGCGGTTGAAATAGGTAAATCAGGTTCTTCTAATATAAAATTAGTTTTGAGAAAATTGACTCTTACAACTAAACTATATAAAAGAGAATCAGGTTGCTGTCTTTTGACACAAGACGTTACTGAGAGCAGACAATGAAGGCCGAATCAACAAGGCGAATACAATTTGATGACGCGTCAACTCCTGTAAATTACTGACTGGTTACCGGTAGAATTTATGTATTTTATTCACTCATTTTCTCCCTTCATTTTATATATATGTAGTCATGTAAATCGGCATATAGTGTCATATACATTGGTTGTTTATCATTACCGAATTGTAATTTTCATTTTCCAATGATTCCATATTCTGACTTGGATTAGGAAATATTTTAGTATATTATTTTGGGGTAGACATGTAGTATAAATAATTAAATACCATTCATTAATATTTAAATGCTTACGTGATTAATTTATATTTTGAATTATTTTCAGTTTTGTTTCACATCTAGTCATGAAGATGATATTTTTAATACGTATAAATTGCCTTAACATTATGTTAATTGGTAATGATAAAACATTTCAAGCCGCGCGTATATTTTTTTTCTATTGTTTTAATTAATATTAGAAACTTGCCAACTTGGGGATGGAAATTATTACAATGTTTACAATCAAGTTTATAAATTAGTCAACCAAGAATGTCACCAACAATTTGTCCTACAGATTGAGCAAGAGTATCAACTGCTTCCTGCGTAGATGCCTCAGCATACACACGAATAACATCTTCTGTACCAGATGGTCGGATAAAACATCGACCTTTTGTATATTTAGCTGCAATATAATTTAACAGAAATGGTTTGATTAACATGTTAAACATCAAATTTTTGACAGAGTCTGGATAATCATCTATCGCAGCTTACCAGTCTCAGAATCTATCATCTTCTGTAACCCAAAAGGCTTCACAACCTGTGTTTCAGCATTTGCTGTAATAACAGCAGTTCTATCTGCAACTTTAATCTGAGAGAAAATCAACATATGGTTTGTTTAGGAAGAAGTTAAAGTTATAAAGGAGAAATAAGTGGCAACTGACCTTAAGCTGTCTACTTGGGAGATCCCGGTAGAGTTTACTCCAAGTTTCAATAGACCACCCCATATATTGAAGAATTGCTTCTACCAAAAGTAAGCCACTAAGGGCATCCCCTACTGCTTGATTAATCAATTGAGTAACAGCAACCAATCTTAGAATTGCCCTTTCATACTCAGATCCTGCAACAGACGTTAATTCGAAACGACATAATAACAATATTTGTCAAAAGAACATTGAATAAATGAAACAACCTGTGGAACTAAACATAGGTTCATTGACCCTCGCCTCTATCATGCTTAAAAAAGTATCTGAGAATAAAATCGTTCCATGTCCATTGGCCTCAAAATAAATTCCAATATCATATTCAGCCGCTTTCTCATGAAGATATTTAACACCAGTGGGAGTAAATGCAACTTCTAACCCAAGCTGCCTCAGGTAATCTGTCGATGCTCCATTAGCATAAGCAGTCTGCACAACTCCAATCCTTGTAACAAATTGATCACCTGCTCCCTTGTCATCCATTTTTTGTAGAATATTCAACTGGGCCTTAATAAACAGTGCAAATAGCGATAATATTTTATCTCCGTCAATAAGATCGATTTTGTTGGAATCTGTGGAAATCACTCGAAAGTACACAAATCTGTCTGCATCACCATCCAAACTCACACATCTACAAATACGAAAGTATATGATAAGGTTTGAACAAAAAATTATGTTTGTATCAAATTTTTTATAGGCAATTAAATGAAAGACCTCATTCCAACATCACTGGGGCCAAACCCTTGTGGAGCAACCTTTTCTTTCTGCACAAAATCAGCTCCAACACCATCATTAAGAATTCCTTCCTTACCTGAATTCCTAACTTGTAATTCTATCCCCATTAGACTCTTCTTAACCTCATGAAGCTTCTCTCCACCCACACCATTTGCAGCATCTATCAGAAGTGTGCTGTTCGGTTTGCTTGAAGTTGTCTCTTTAAGAGGATTTAAACCAACCAGACTCCTGGATTATTGTTTTAATAATGAGAAAAAATAAACCAAACAAGATATAATAAGCCATCCTGACAATCTGACTTAAGAGTCAAAACTCACATGAATGACTTTGATAGTTGTTTGAAGTAATCATATTCAGAAGCATTAATATCTTTATTTCTACACCGTACCATCCAGTGAAGCTGTGGTGTCGTCAAAATCCCCATGTTAATTGCAACAGCCCCAATTATAGATGCAATGCCCTTAAAATAAAGATCTAGATCTTGTCAGGACAGAAGAAACACCCAAAACCAATGATGGAATATAATAAAATCATCGGCATACTCGTTTTGCACATTCTAGCAAAGACTTTCCACTTGGTCTTGTATCCCTCCCCAGCAAAATAACTGCTGACTTCGGTCCCCCAAATGAAATTTTTTCTTTCTTTGTAAACTCCAACACCAACTGCATGAAACAACAGGGTGAAGTGAAGTAGTAAACTAACGAATTATCATAAGAAAATAAATGTTCAAAAATGGAAAGTTAATACCACAATAATAGCAGCATATTCTTCTTCCTAATTTTGTCAAAAAATGAAAGCGAAAAGAAAACAGCCAAGAATCCCCAAAAGTGAAGTCACAATTATGTGAAAAATACTAACTTGGACAAGTTCTTCTGGACTCTGAAAACCAACAAGTGCATCAGCAAATGGTTCCCACGTTTGAGCCATCATCCCTCCACTTGGATCAGCTATTTTGACTCCATTGTCATCAATGGGATTATGTGAAGCCGTAATCATCAAACCAACCATCTTGCCGGTCTTCAGAGATCTCAATGCAGCAAGAATCCCCGCACAAAAAACTGTGGAGGACAGCACAGATGCATTTGCCCTGAACCCCGCCGTTCCATAGGTGATTTTAAACCCTGTTGGGAAATACGGGGAAAAATTGTATGCATGTTTTCAACTGTGTGAAAAAGATATTTTTTTGGTTTAATAATCTCAACCTGGTATGGGGGTGAATTGAGCAGAGCTAGTGAGAAGAGTTGCAATCTGCTGATCTTCCATTGTTTGTCTTGGTTGACTCTCAATCTCTCTAGACTGATAGTGGGGGGGGGAACTAAGATAGATATTTGCCAAAGGTGATTTTTTTTAAAATATCTTCGATAAATTCAAAAAATACACTAGAACCTGTAAAAAAATTTAAGCATGATATAACATGAAGTAAAAATACAAACGATATGTATGAAAAATACACGTGATAACATTCAAATCAAAATAAACATCGACGTAGCAACATTTCCATACTTATCAACTGTTCGCAAGATAACAATAAGAATAATCAATGGTTGACATTAAAGGATGTGATTGTACATCATTTCTCCATAAACCTCGTGAACAAGAACCGTTCATTTCCCTTTCACCCGACCTAGCCTCACTCTCTCCAAGTAACCCCTATGGTCAAGGACGTATGGAGAATTTGGACACACCCCACTGGAAGCGAAAAAATAAGATCAGTGTATTATTCTAAATGTATGATTAATTTTAAATTGATTTGGGGAAATAATTAATTGGTGAGTGGAGATGAATAGAAGATGTACTATTTTTAAAAATAAATGTATTGTTTTAACTTTTAAATATACAATGTATAAATTATGATCTATGAGTAATTTAAATTTTTTTTATTTTGATTCGGAGAAATAATCGATTGGAGATCATGTGCTGTTTTAACAAAACAAATAAACTGTTTTAAATATACAATGTATAAATTCATTGTGATATATGATTATGATTTATGACTAATTTTAAATTTTAAATCGATTTAGGCAAAAAATCGATTGGAGATTTGAAGCTGAATATGAGAGACGATTATGACTTATTTTATACATGTATCAATTAGTACCTACATATTGGAGATGATAAGACGAAGAGATCGTCTGAAATCTACTCTGATGGAGTCTGGTCTGCACTTGGTAGGAGATTTGGTGGTAAACAGGAAATCAAAGTAAGGGGAGCTAGGGTCTGGGAGATTTGGGGGAAAGTTAGATTCGATTTTGTGGTTTTGATATTTAGGGAAATTGAATCCCTATTCCTTAAAAAAAATTATATTTTGTGCCCTATTTATTTGATACATTCTAACCCTATGTGCCTACGCCCTTACCTATGGTGACTGACTGAACGGTGATGGATCTGATTAGATCGGTCATCATTTTTCACTCTATTTCCTTTCCAGTTTCACAACTGGAATCCGTTCATGAACAATTGGTCATGGATTCCAGAATCCAAACTTCATTTTCTTTCCCTTTCTTCATTCTCTTCTCCATTCCCAAACCCTATCTCTTCCCCCATTACACAAGTTGACATACCTACCTGGTTTCCCGCCGCAAACCTTGTGACGTGAAGATCAGCTACACAGTTGAGCTCTTCAGAGACACATCTTCAATGAAACTACTACACCGGAGATGATTGTGGGAGTAGAACAGCGCCAGAGTAATGGTTCAGGAATTTCAGATTGGAAAGGAGAGAACTTTGATCATAACCAGTTTTATAATTTTATTTCAATTATAACCAAAGCTTTTTCATAATTGCAGAAATATCAGACAGATTACATAATAGTGAAACTTGGCAGGGTTTAAAAGCAAAACAAGAAATTCAGCTAAAACCCCTTAAACAAACAGAGTTCTAAAATCTCTAGACAGAGCTTTTCTGCATATTCTCTTTCACAGGTGTGAGGGCACATCTCTTTGCAACATCGTTGCCGTCATCTATCATCGCCAATTTGGCCTTTAATTCTGATTTCAGCTTCCTCATACTCATATCTTTCGGATTCACTTTATTCAAAGTTACCATGTTCTCTGTTCTTCCCTGTAATGCAGCGTCGTTCTCTTTCCCGACGACGGGAACAGTTGCAACAGCTTCGTTAACCTTTGTCACCGTTGATTGTTGGGAGTTCTCCTCCAGAATCTGAAAATGTTGTGTTGTTGTAATAGCAGAAGTTTTGGGTTCTTTTGGAACAATGATGAAGTCCACTCTTGAAACCTCTTCGCCGGAGTCGACCTTTACAAAAGATTCTGCGTCATTGTTGATGCTCAGAAGTGAAATCTCACCGGCAATCTCATCTACTAACGTGACATGTCCATCAGATACCAGGGGAGCATCAATGATGGTTTCCATGGAAGCATTATCAACAACAACATCTTCGGTAGCTTCTTTGGTAAAGGCATCGTTAATATTGGCTTCTTCAACGGTAGCTTCTTCAGCTACGACGATGGTGGCTGTATCAGCAGCAATAACATTGTCAACAGAAACTTCAACAACAGCATCTTCTGAAGCCTCTTTCGTAAAGGCATCGTTAACATTGGCTTCTTCAACGGTAGCTTGTTCAGCTACGACAATGGTGGCTGTATCAGCAATAGCATTGTTGGTAAAGGCATCGTTAACATTGGCTTCTTCGACGGTAGCTTCTTCAGCTACGATAATGGTGGCTGTATCAGCAATAGCATTGTCAACAGCAACTTCAACAACAGCATCTTCTGAAGCTTCTTTGGTAAAGGCATCGTTAACATTGGCTTCTTCAACGGTAGCTTCTTCAGCTACGATAATGGTCGCTGTATCAGCAATAGCATTGTCAATAGGAACCTCAACAACAGCATCTTCTGAAGCTTCTTTGCTAAAGACATCGTTAACATTGGCTTCTTCAATGGTAGCTTCTTCAGCTACGACAAGGGTGGCTGTATCAGCTATAGCATTGTCAACAGCAACTTGAACTTCAGCAATGACATCGCCTACGATGGTTTTCACAGACAATGCATCACCGATAACAATATCAATTGATTCAGAACACGGGATATCGAATGAAGGTTGATCTACAACAACACTATCATTGGGACCGTCCTCTATGGATATGGTGGAGAGACACGATTCAGCAGGATTATCGTCAGTAACCCTGATTGGAGACTTCCTAATTACAGAATCTGCACACACAAAAAGAAATTAAAAAAAGGTAACAATTGAAATCTTAATAGAATATAAATCAAAATTCAAAATTACCAATTTCCAGAACGTCGGAATTTACAACTTCTCCAATTTCTTCCAATTGTTTAGGGGCATCTATCATCGAGTCCTCTAGTTTTTTTATCATCATCAAATCAGTAGAAGGATGAGGAGTAACAGACAAACCAATATTTTCCACTTTTTTCATTGCAGTTCTTCTCGTGGTTCTCACTGATTGACCTTGGACAGGGGCAGATGTTTTCCTTGCAGAAATCCTCGCAGAAGACCTCAAAGCATTCGTCGTCGGTTTAGGAGTCGCAACAGCTTTTTTCATAGGCGTCATGAAATCTTGAATCTCATCCATTCCATCCACCTGAGATTACCCAAAGAAACTTACAACAAGAAGAATAAGAAAACAAAGAGAAGGAAGATAAAAGATCGGAAACATACAGTTGGGAGATTTTCAAGAGCCTCGGCCATAGCGACGTTGGTCATATTGGCTGGAATCTTGTTCTTCTTGCAGAGACCTTGGAGGGTCCTTCTGGAAAAGCTATGGAAATCCATGTCGGAAGAGAAGCTGAAGGCTTCGTTAATCTCAGAGATTGAGATCAAAGGAACAAAAAGGTGTTGATGTATTGTGATACACCAGGAAGGAGACGAGTATGTATATAGTAGGAGACTGAAGAAAATAGTGAATATTTTGAAATTTTGGACCGTTGGAATTCTTGACCGTTACAGAGTACGGCGGCGAGGGTTTTTGCTGTCTCTCTTTCATCGCTCTTGTGTAACACCGTTCGATTAGATTTTGAACGGCTTAGATGAAACTGATTATTATATTTAGGGCTCGCGATATACCTCTCAGATTGTGTGTGTTTTTTCAAACAAACGGTCTAGATTACATTAGACATATATGGGCCTTTTTCCCTATTACCAGGCCTGACTTTACAGTTTCTAATCTATCATTTAAATTCAATATGGGATTATGGGCTAAAAACATTGCCTTTTCATAGTATGTTAAAATCCTGAAAATTATCTTTGAAAATTTATTCGGATTATCTGGATTAACTGATATAGAAGTTTAATTACTTTATTCATCTTCATTTCTATCATTTAAAGATTTGAGTTTTCTCCCAGTTAGGAAATTGAGGTTTTCTGATTGTGTTGGTTATTCTATGATTTTATTATCTTCATTACAAATGTGTGAAATCAATGGACTGAACAAAGCATACGGATATTGCTGCAAACTGCAATCAATATGTAGCGATTGGTAAATTTGAATCATAGCTTGAACGGAAGTAAATTTGAATTATTGGAAGTTGGCGAAAAGATTAAACCACTGCATTAATTCCATTGTTTGTTTCATACGAAATTAAAATACAATCGTAACGAAAAATCGGAAGAGCCCTTTATCCAGTTCCTAATTTCCTATGATGGGAATTGAGAGAGCAGTGGCGGATTTCAGAACGGAAACAAATTATAACCGAAAACCCTAATTTCTGGAAAATGCATCTCAGTTCACATCGCAAATAAACGAGATTGATAAAAAAATTGAAAAAGGAACACATCTTTCTCTAATCGTCATCACCATAGGCTCTAAATCGATACTTCTCCTCGTACGGACCATTAAAAAAGAGATCGGCTTCAAACCATTTGGGATACCTAATGAGATCCCCTTCCACGAACCTCATGTAGTAATAATCATCATCCCTCTTAACCATCCCCTCCGGCACAACACGGACTTCTCCTTTGACGACGTATACCTGCTGGTCCACGTTCCAGTCCCACGGGAGACGACACTTTCCAGTCCTCCAATTCGACCATTTTTCAACCCCAAGCTCTTCCAGTCTCTTTTTAGATACTTGATGCTCCACTCGGATGTTGTAGATTTCTTCAAGTGGCGGTCTTTCGTATTGCACGGCAGAGATGGGACCATGTCTGCGTCTTAGGTGGTGGATTTTGGGAAAAGAATGAAAGGTGGAGGTGGAGAATGCCACTCCGATGATTGCAGTCGCCATCATGGTTTCCGATTTGAATGGGAGTGACAAGAGGAAGAGGAACAAGTGAACAACGTGGTCTTATCGAAATAAAAAAATAAATAAAACATTCCTAGTCGGGTCGGTCGGTCGGTCGGGCATTACTTAATCTCATTATTGCTTTTAATGTATAAAGTTCTATAAAGTAAAACTAAAAAAGTAATATCTATCATGTAATCAAAATATCTAAAAAAAATACCAAAAAGGTTTATAGCTGTTATGAACAAAGGAGAAGTTGATTTACTATTGAAATGGATTAAAGTAAAAAACCTTTTTTAACTTCTCTTGAAAATACGTGGGTACTTTAGTGTTTTGAAAAACTCAGCCATTGTTGGTGATTTCTTCACTATGGCCCAGATTTTAGAAGCATTTCGTGCCCACTCACGCTCTGAGATGGTTCTTTCGAAAGATTGATGCTGCAATGATAATATCTGAAACGGAGAATGATTTACCCAGAATTTTTTTGTATTAGAACTTTGTAAAAAAAAACAGACAAAAAATACTCTAAAAAAAACACAGATAAAAAAAGAATTAGATTTACCTTATCCCGCAATCTCTCCAACGCTAAAGAAAAACTTTCATATCCAAGGTTGGATGAGCCGGCCACAACATCAAGAGGAAGCATAAAGAGAGGTGGTGCAGAATCTAAACTGGTCACACTATCTTTAACGGAATTTGAAGACTTCCGTTTTGTGCAGAATGATGAATGGGCAAAGTACTGTGATAATGTCTTTCTGAAGGCATTGACGCTAGATGAAGAAAGTTGATGCTGTTGCAATCTATAGAAAAGGCCATCATGACATGATAATACAATGAATAAAGACAAATATAGTGACCAGATTACCAGACGATCTCATTTTCATTTCCAAATGAGCAAAAATAGAAACAGTGATCTTACTATTACGATGTTACATTTTTGCAAAAATCTCTTTTTAAAATATGTGACGATAATATAACTCGTCAAAATTAAAATTTAACAAAAAAACTAATATAACAATTTAACTCACTTCGTGTGAACAAATATTGGCATGGACAAGAACTCATTGTCAAGGATTGGGGCAGTACTTTGAGTGTTTCCAGAGCTCAACAAAGACGGATCAGGTATATTGTGCTTCAGCAAATCAACCTACAAAACACATAAAAATACTGATATTTTCATTTTTAGTCACTAATGAAGTCTTGTTGGATCTGGAATCAAAAGATATTTCAATATTTCAAACCGTTGACATCAGATGCCAAGAGCTAATATCATGGATTCCTTCTGAAACCACAAGCAACACATGACAAATTGATGAAAGGAATACACCAAGCTAAAATGGATCCTTGCGGCACAAGCAAAAAAAAAACATTCAAGATCAGTTATATCCAAAGCAGCTTCTGTACTTCTGTAATTGTATTGAGCACTAGCCAGCTTTAGTGAGTGAATAACTAAGAGTCTAAGATACATATTCAGTCAATACAGATAAATACCTGGATACCCATAATCTCATGTGCCAAAACAGCTGGAACATAATCACCATCAACAATTGGAATCGAAGATGAACCATCAGATTTCATCATCTCTGCCAAGATAGAAGAACTGAATATTGGCTGCGAAATTCGAAAATAACAGGAGAAAATCATCAGATTTATATTCAGCATACACATTTTACTTTTTTTTTAAATAGCATTAAAAAATAATATAATTAAATATCATATTATGCAATATTAAAAATAGGCGGAAACTATGAAATTTATGAAAAACTTTGAAGACTATTTTTCTGAATTGGGAGGCAATTATATATTTTTTAGTGGATTGTGAAAAATACAAATACAGAAGAGATCAAAAGGCCAAAAAAGGAATTAGATAAAAATCAAAGGACTGAAAAAGAAATTGATTATTAAAAATAGCAGATCTATGAGAAAAAATAGAACCACAAGAGAGTTGTGCAGAACTAATTTAAATAGATGAACCCTGTAACAACAACATAAAATAATGTAACAAACTTAGTAGAATGATCCTTAAAAATAAAACATGAAAGAAAAAAGATTAAGCAGAAGGTAAACTAGATTGAACCAGGAAACAATTAAAAAATCCAGGCATATACAAGAGTACAAGTCACTCCATTCTATTTGTACTAACTTGTGTATCTAACCTGTGTATCTAAAAGTATCAATCTTTCAGCAGAAACCCTCATCTCAATACCATTTGTACGATGTCTTGCCATCGCTTTTGTTTCTTCTGTCTGTGTAGCAAATGATGGAAGCATTCCTACATTTATCTCAAAGTGTTTATTTTTCTCATTTTCAGGTAAATTTTCTTAAATATGAAACGAAAATAGTCACCAAAAGATACAAGTTCACAATAAAAAAAAATCTCCATCTTTGAATCATTTTTCAAATTCAAATTGCTCAATCATTTTTCAGATATCAGAATTAAATCAAGCTTTTACAGGTGGTCTAGACAAGCACATGTAAAACTATGAATTACATCAATGAATTCAAATAACCAGTTATTAGTGATAACAATCAAATTCTAATACTAGTACCTCAAGATCCTTGTCATAGATTCATAGTACTAGAGTAGTATGGAACATATTACTAGAAATACATTCTAATATAAATAAGATCACTATGCAGTATATCTTATTAGTATTTTAGCCCTTTATTTCTTAATTGTTAGGCTTTTAGATAGAATAAGTTTGATTGCAGCCTGATAGTCCAAATATCCAATATATAAAGTTATAAACAGCTTGTTGTAAACAAACTTAGTTAAATAAATTCAAATATTCAATAATCAAACTTTGATTTTCCCAAAGTAAAACCCTAATCCTAAATTCATCCCCATCTCACTCTCTCAATCTCATACCTCCAATCTTCTAACAGCACATATCCTCTCGACGTCTTAATTTCCACACTTCTAAAAAAAACTATACAGTGATAGCTTAGGATAAAAGGAAAATACATACAATAACTACATAACCAGGATACTAATATGCATGATAAGTTATATTCTCAAAGTCATAACAAAATCAAATATTTGTCATATATTTAATTGATAAGATATTCAACTAAAAATACAATGAAAAATATTCTAGATTTTCATGGAATTTCAATGAAAGATCTTAGGAGTTAGGACTTGGATGCTACATTTTTCTTTTATAATTATGGGCTTATAATCACCATCCAAGACATATAACGAAATATTGATTTCTGATGCACATAAACATTCATTAAATTTTAAAAAACACAAACCTGGAGAGTTCCCATCAAATCCATACAATTCATTAATGATCGTCGATTTGCCAACACCAGGAGGCCCAATGATACCGATTACAGTGAAATCCGTGTTGTCCGACAAAAACTGAAATATAAAGAAGAAAAGGAAAAAAACAGTTTTTATTTCAAAAAAGAGAGAGGAACGAAACCCTAAATACAGTGTTTCGATGAAACCAAGACGTATCGGTATTGACATTTGATATAACACTTAAATGACTAACTGGTAGAGCGCGGTCGGTGTTTAATTCCCAGGAGTCCACGGAGAGTAAATTTAGAGAGCCGAGGGACGAAGAGCGTGAACGGCTGGAGGAGTCATCTTTGGAGACGGAGAAGGATGAGGGTGAAGATGGAGAAGGCTTTGCAAGAAGGATTTTTGGAGCTGGAGTTGAAAACGATGATGAAGAAGAAGCGAAATGTCGGTCTGTTGATTTCGCTGCCATTACCCTTCTAATTTTGCAGAGCAAGGTTTAAACTTTAAACGATTCGACGAAGAATAGACTCAGAAGGAAGTCGGAACACTGTAATTTACCTCCTTGTAGAGTTTCTTTTTTATTATTATATTTTTTTGGTTAAAGGTTATTAAAATAGAGAAAATTATAATTTACATTAAAACAACAATTAAAATAGACAAAATCAAACAAAATTAAGGAAAATAGTGATGATCCGAGTTGGTGTAGTTATGGGGTGATAGAAATTATTATACTTTATAATCTAAGATTTCTATATCAAAAATGTAATATACTTACCTTGTGTTGAATCCATTACAGCGAAAGTACAGACTTGATCTCTGAATATTTCTTTTGTTTTTCTTCTGAGATTTTCTATCTTTGGGATTTCTTAGACTCGTCTCTATTAAATGTCTTCTTTTGGACTAATAAAATATATGATGTTTCTTTAATCTTCATATCTTATTTATATCAAAACAATGAGTTATTTACACATTGATCCATATATTGCTATTTTAATATGATGAGGTTCTGTTTAGGCTCCAATAGAGACTTAATCTTCTTTACTCTTTATGACTTAGGTCAAAAGATTACTATATTATAAATCATCTTGTCTTATCGTGACCTACACTAATGTATTCACATAAATTTATTATCACTTAAATAATTTAAGACTTGTTTAATATGTGTCGTAGATTATTTACCTGATTAGATAACAGAAGAAATTGCTGACAGGAATAACTTTTTTCCTTATGTATAATTTGAGTCAGTATTTTTAGACATTTCAAACTTCAAAGTTTTCGAAAAACATATCTAACATTGGGTTGAAATATAATTGACCATTCTACATATTAGTATATTACTGTGGTAAATGATTAATGCCGAAATGAGTAGCCTGGTTTATAAATAATAATAAATACATGGAAAAGATCAAAATTCACAAGATCAAGAAGAGTAGAACAATGGAGCAAATAAAAAGAATAAATTATTTTCTTCACAGTAGGATGAAAAGAAGTTCAATCGATTTTAATGCTGGATTTTCTAGCAACGGGAAGAACCAGAGATATTAGAATTCCCAGAAAATAACCAGCAATCACACCATAAGTGACACAGATGGGCCATTCCTACATTCATTGAATTATCAGAATTCTACTCAATTAGATTCTTCATTACTAAAAAAATCTAATGTTAAAAAATAATTGTAGTGTTTCACCTGCCATGCTCTTTCCCAATCAAGAGGCATAGGAAAAGCACCAAACCATCCTCCAACAATAGCTCCATATGCCGGAAAACTTAACATGTAGTCTAATCTTCCAGTCATCCTATAATGCTCAGTTCAACACATTCAATGAGTAACGTGCAAATCTTGGGTAGAATACCTAACATGAAGAACGAAGAACTCAAAACTGCTAAGAGTTATATAGTAAACACTTACTTCGAATATTGTACTAAACGCTGCCAATTTTCCTTTGACGACCACCCAAACACACAAGTTGCAGGGACAAACTGCAAAACAAAATTTATCATTATCTACTGATAAATCTGATATTATAATTTAAAGTTTTTTTTAAAATTACAAGACTCCTACAGTGAACAATGACATTAAGAGAGACCAGTTGATAGTCTTTTTCCAGTACCTGCATTTGGAAGAGAAAATTTAACACAATCCATAACAACCTCATAGACATTCGTTGAAGTTGAAATAAAATGACAATAGAGTCATTAGTAGTTATTAAATTATATTTGTAAATTATTAACCATTAGTAGTTGAATTATCATATATGTAGAAAAAGTAAAATATATGAAGAAAATATTAACAAATGGATAATGCTTAATTAGTAGTCAGTACTTACATTAGTCCAAGAGGAGCACCTAAGACAATAGCCCCAAAAGCATTGATCAGAGCTCCTGATAAATCACTTGCATCATCAGGCTCAAATATTCTTGAACGTACACAGTTTTGGATTCATAAAATGAATAGCAAACGCAAGATTCCTTAATTATACTTAAAATAAGAAGAAAAGTCTGGATAAATACATTAACATCAATCAGATTAGTGATTTCGGATGATCAATCTCCAGTAGGATTTCACTTTTTTTCTTTTTCAATAACATCATTGATAGCAGAAAATGGCTTGCTTTTTCATAACAATTGATACGATCAGTTAATACAATGATATTTAATAACACTACAGAAGCGTAGAAGGTATAAAAATGCGTGTTTTTTTAGGGTTTTGATGGTGGATGAGGATTTTGAAGACATATACCTAGAGGAAGTCCTAGAAGCCCTCTCCCCACAGCTTTCCAGTACTATTAAAATTCAAAAGAAAATTGAAATCATCAACATGTAATCGTACAACCCTAGGACCCAAAAAAAGAGGTACTTACAGAGCACTTCTGGGGATCATCCCGGAGAAAACTATAGAGAGCGATCAAAAGAGGTCCTTCCACAATCTACAAAATCCATCGCTGCAGAATTTGTGAAAAGAAGAAAATAGTTATGAAGAGTAGAGAATACTAACCAGGAATAAACCGAGCGTCCGCACCGGATCGGAAACGAAAGTTGATTCAAAGAAGACATGAGAAATCCAATACGATAATGCGATCCCCAACACGCAGATTGATTGAACTTCAACCGCAGTGGAGATTGGAACGGATCTGTTCTCCATAAATATCACCCGTCGCAGTCACACTGGTCTGGAACGGATCGAACTAGTTACACCTTTCTATTTTTCGATTCCCATCACCGAAGGTGAGAATAAGAAGTTTTAAGTTCTAACTGAAATGAATTTCTTATGCAATCAATGTATATAAAACAAAAACAAAAAATATAGATAGATAGAAATTCTGTGGAGGTCATTTTTTTCTTCTCCACATTCTACAGACACGATTTCTTGATGGAAAAAAATTACATCTTTTAAGAAAAATATTTGAAATACAAATATCGAATTTCTTCCACTTCCCATGGCTACTGCAGCTTCCACTGCTACATCCGTTTTTCCACTCCACAATGTAGAAACTCGGGGATTGGTAGTCAAAAGACTCACTTTTCATGCCGGCTTGCCTACCAAGAAGAAACTTATTTTGAAAAAAATCATTTCTTCTTCTTCTTCTTCTGCCCATGAGTCATTGATGATACCCTCTACTTGGTATGTTAGACCCAATTCCGTGTTTAGGTTTTCCAATGGTGAAATCTTGAGATTTCGACGGCGGGTTCGTGTGAATTGCTCTGCAGATGAAGCTGGCAGCAGCAGTGGCGTTCCAGTTGGATTCTCAAATTTGAGTTTAGGCAACCGTGTAAGAGAGAAAATGGATATCTTCTTCTTCTGATGATGATGATGATTAAGATTATTATACTTTACCTTTCAGATTATGGGTCTATTGCATCTTGTCATTTCACTAGGTTTGATTATCGGATCTGAAAAGTTACTGAAACGGGCATTCCTTGACGCCTCCATCAAATTCCCAAGTGCCCTATTCGGAATGTTTTGTGTCTTCACCACACTATTGATTCTGGATTCAATAGTTCCATCTGCTGCAAAGGGATTGGAAGATTTCTTCGAACCTGCCAATCTCTTTATCCAGAGATGGCTTCCTCTGTTCTACGTACCATCCATGGTCATCTTACCTCTTGCGGTCAAAGACATCCCCACTGCTTCTGCTCTCAAGATTTGCCTCATTATTGGTATGTAAATATTCTTAAACTTTTATTTTTAAACCCTTAAACCCAATCATTACTGTAGTTACTATAGATAATGATGATAATTTAATTTGATTGTTTCAGTTGGAGGTTGGTTAGCCTCACTCTTTGTAGCTGGATATACAGCTCTGACTGTGAGAAGGATTGTTAAAACAGAGATGGTTGCAGCTGAGCCCATGAAGAAACCTTCTCCATTTTCAACCAGCGAGATTGTGGCTTGGTCTTGTATCTTTGTTTCGTCATTTATAATTGCATTTGTTACTCCAACAGCATTCGGAACGACTGCACTAACTCGTCTTCCTTTCCTGCTCGCCGCCACGGTTGTAGGATACATGGTTGGTTCTGGGTAATAAATGATTCCGGATGTCAAAGAGCATTTCATCGATATTTTAGTTTCTCTTATGATAATTTGATTTTTTTTTGTTACAGTTTACCTACTAATATGAAGAAGATCTTCCATCCCATTATTTGCTGTGCATTATCTGCTGATTTAGCAGCATTTCTTTTTGGATTTGTGTCCAAGGTTGGATCAGATGCTGTACTAGGTTGTTTATCAAATACAGTCCTGAAGTTTAAATTTTGGATATGTAATCCATCCCAGAATTTCTGAACATTCAAATTTACTCTCCATGTCTTGCAGGAGACTACCTAACAAATGTGGCAACAAATCCTGGAGCTGGTGACATTCTAATGGGGTTTCTGGGCTCAGTTATAATATCTTTTGCCTTCTCAATGTTCAAACAAAGAAATGTGTGTTTTAAGTTTTTAGTAGTAAATCATGTTCTTCGATTTCATATTCTAATAGGATCTATTTTGGACACAGCTTGTAAAGAGGCACGCAGCAGAGATTTTTTCATCAGTGATATTTGCATCGATATTTTCCCTGTACTCAACTGCTCTCATGGGACGCTTGGTTGGTTTAGAACCTACTTTAACTGTATCTATTTTACCAAGATGCATCACTGTTGCATTGGCTCTCAGTATTGTCTCATTATTCGAAGGTAAGCTGTATATCTATTGTGTACTGAAATTTTATCACTAATTTTAACTTGCTTGCTTGATTTTTTTATCAAAATTCTAAATCAGGAACGAATCCATCTCTTACTGCGACTACCGTTGTTCTTACTGGTCTGGTTGGGGCGAACTTTGTTCAAGCGGTGCTCGACAAACTATCCCTCAAAGATCCTATTGCAAGAGGAATAGCAACAGCTTCAAGGTACTTGGTTAAAATTACTGCACCTCTTTTTTAAATAGCGACTCTCTAAAACATGTTAATATACATCTCTGGTTTAGTGCTCATGGATTGGGAACAGCAGCACTTTCTGCAAAGGAACCAGAGGCACTTCCTTTCTGTGCAATTGCTTACGCGCTAACTGGAATATTCGGCTCGCTGATTTGCTCTGTTCCAGCAGTAAGACAAAGCTTGCTTATGATTGTCGGGTAATTAATTAAGTCATGTTCCGATTTGATTGTCTTCTGTTTTTCACTTCTTTTGAATAGAATGAATCTTTATAAATAGAATGAATTTGTTCTGATACCAACTCTGTATTGCAACAAAATAAATAAATATTATTAAAAAAATATTGATTTTTTTAAAGCAGTAAAAATATCGATTTACAATTTTACACTTAAGTGCTTTACAATTCAAGCATAGGCTGGTTGGAGGAATTTGGTAATATCGGAAGTAGGTCTATTGTTCTTCTCAGACATAATGTGTTCATGAATATCTCTTATTTTCAATCCAAGTATTGTTTGGAACAGACCTGTTCCATTGTTGCTACCTGGAAAATCCCCATTCTTCAACATTTGTCCTGTCGCCTCACCATAAAATTTTGTCGATAAGTTACTCAGATTACTTTCGACATACATTAGCTCGTGTAATCTGTCAAATTGCCCATCCATTTCCAGAACACTCACCTAAAATATTATATCATCAGTAATGAATTAATTAACCAAAACAATCATCAGGATAATTTAAGAATTCAGCTGGGTGATGAAGTATTAAAATTTTAATTACCTCATTGTTATAGTAAGTGTCTGGAGTATAGGCAAATTTGATTCCTGGGTATGAACATGTCAGTTTCCTTCCACATGGTATCCATGAGATTGTGGATCCTTCATCAAAGAGATAGACAGGATCAAAGTACTTTATGCCTTCTTTCATGATTAATCGAACCTTCAAAAACTTTTTTTCGTCTTCATTATTTGGTACCAGATTACTTGGTAGGACTTGGATAACAGCATCTGCATATTGTTTCTGTGGTTCTGCAAAAAAAAATGGATTTGAGTATTATTATGATATAAAATAGATTGGATTGGTAAAAAATGTGGTGTAATATTTACCAATGAAAGCATCAAAGTCGGGTTTTCGAGTTTTGATGCTTGCTACTATACTTTCTAGACTGTGACCTCTTTCTTTCATATCCCTCTGTGATAAGAAGAAAATAAAATAAAATTAGTTAGACTTACAATTAGGTTCTATTATAGAATCATTTACATGCATACACATACTGAACTAAATAAATAAAAATGAGATCCCTGACCTGAATCTTCCAGGCAAACTTTACATCATCACTGATGTCTAAGTAAATACTGAAATCCAATAGCTCGCGGACACGGGGATCGTACCTGAATTTTAGAAAATCAGGCGTAATAATAAGTATCTTGCTGTTTCTAATTGTTTGCTTTTGCAGTGAAATAGTAAAATTTCTTCTTCTTCTTCTTTTTGAAAGAGTTGAACTTACATTGGGTGCAATCCTTCCACGATGAGGATCTTGGGTGGGTGGATAATTTCAGGTGGGTCAAGACATCCAGTAGAATGATTATAGATTGGCTTCTCCACAGAGACTCCTTGTTTGAGAAGATTGATTTGCTCATACATAAGGTCGAAGTTATTGGCTTTTGGATGAAGCGCAGTTAAACCATTCAACTTCCTCCCTTCTCTATCCAACAAGTGGTAATCATCCAAGCAGATGACAGTGGTGGTGTCACTGACGAGTGTGTTGGAATCTGGATTCCCATTTTTTAGGTACTCAGCTTTACCACCAAAAACACTTGTTAATCTCCTCATGAACGTTGTCTTCCCACATCCTGAATCTGCACCAAGCCCAATCACAAGTGTTTTCTTTGCATCATCAACAGTAGTAGCCCTTGAGGAGCAACTGAGATTCCAAGATGAACTGCAACAAGCTCTCCCAGACTTCAATGCTACCTGTCTCTGGTGGATACCCAAGTGGGATTTTGATGGATTCGAGGTGAAGAAGAAGAATTGGCTTATTGGATTGAAGGTGGAAATCTTGCAAGCGGTGTTCATCATTTACGAAGAACAGAGGAAGAAGCAGAGAAGTTGATGGTTTTTGAGGTGTAGGTAAGTAGTGAGTGCTTTGTTCTGAGTGAAACGTAGAGTATAAGGGTAGTTATATAGTTTTATTGATGGTCTCGCGGTTTCGCCCATGTTTTAAATCTTTTTGATTGTTTAATTCTCAAAAATAATATCTGTTGGAAGAATACGAAAACGATTCCAAATGAGATTCATACCAGATTTCCTAAAAGGCTGAAACAATTGGCAATTGAAGAATCTACCAGAGAATACCAGGTTTGGTCGGCAGTTTTGTCCTTTTGATTCTAAAGTCAAACAAAACTAACAACAAACCGTATAACTTGCCTCAAGTAAACTTAAGACCAGCAAAAAAAAGCAACAGCGTAATGCCTCTGGATTCTGTAAGGTAAGCATACAGTTCAAACAACGTGGCACGACATTAAATGTTGCTGTTCCACGAGATCTGACTGATTGATTGATGCCAACGGTTTGTGTCAACAAAACAGCGCCAACATTGACATTCTTCAATGGTTTATTTTAATCCACGAACTTGGAAATGAAGGTGCATAAAAACTATATTTAAAAAAAAAATGGTAAATACAAGTACAACCAACACTGATGTAATCTCTTGGTAGATGAGGTGAGGATAGCTAGAATTTTTACTTTAATCTTGTAGTTTCGTGCCTTCTTCATTCAAGCAGCTTGGATTCCTTCATCCAATGAGAGAGCATGGCCAGACTCTGTCCTCTTCTTAGCTTCTTTTGCATCTTTGTCCACAACAATTGCTGCCGCATCCTGAGCCAACTCCTCAATGGAAAGTACCTCAGTTTTTAAAGATGGAACAATATCGTTCACGTGAACCCATGTCAGCTCCCACAAATTATCCGCGGCAGAGATTGGGGCCTTATTGTTAAGAATTCTTCCTGCTTTCATTACAAGAAGTGTGTTCTTCAGAAGCTCGGGGATTAATTCCTGAAGCTTTTCACTCCTCCTGCTTCTTATTTTAACCTTTATGTACTTCTCCATTTGGCTTAAGAAACTAGCCCATAATTCAATGAAACTGCTCAGTGGTGCAAGATCTTCCAAAGACTGTAAGAATACTTTTGATAGTAACTTCATTGCCAGAACGAGACTAGTTTCCATGTTTCTATACTCATTCCGTGACTGACCCTGAACAATATCCAGTAACTCATCCAGCAGTGTAAATATGACTGTATCAAAGCACTGCAACCATGATTCGGGTGAAAGACGGATATCTTCCACTCCAACCATGCATCTCTGTAATAATGACAGAGCATGGTTCCGAACTTCATCTCTCTGGTCCAAGCACACCTTCTTCAATCCATGAACTAGTCTCAACCACATTTCTTGCAATCCTTGTGATATTTTCTCAGCTCCTTCTTTGGCATCCTTTGTATCGAGAGACCAACGAACAAGACATCTCACGGATTCGGCCATCAAATCCAAAGCGCGAACGGATCTAACTGCGAGTCCAACACGAGATTGAGCAAACTGCCTTGCAGCCTCAATGCAGAGTATATAGTTGGCAGGAGATAGATGTGCCCCATCAGACATAATGAACAGTAATGCCTCAAAACCACATTCAGATGCTTCAGGATGACGAGCAGTTATGGAGAGCAAGGAAGTGATCGTTCTCCAACCCACTGGAGATTTTATGTGTGTGGCATTCGTCTTCACAAGTCGCGTGACTTCGTGAGTGATGTTCTCACAATAAGCATCAGCCACCCGAGCATCAAGTTTTAGGATTAGTTGCAGAGATCTCATGAGCTCATCGGCTAGGTTTTCTTTGTAAGGAAGCAACCTCTGGCAAATCTTCAAAAGCCCAAATACTGCTTTCTCAACTAGTGGAGATGGGATAGATGTTGACTGAACTATACTGGCTATGTGGTCATAAACACTTTGCCAAAGAATAACAATTCTATCTCTGTTATTCAACGTAATAGCAATGAGCAACTCTAAGCAAAAAACAGCAATGTCTTCATCGTCTAGCAAGCCATTATCTTTCTGAATCTGTGCTGCTGCCGAAATGAGTGCATGGACAAGATTCAGTAATGAATCAGCCTGCAGGAACTTGCTCTCTGTGAATATACTGTCTATATGACACTTTTGGATTGTCTGAATAGTACAATTATGAGCAGCAATTTGTTGTTCGGTAGGCTGAGATCTAGGTTCCTCTGTGTCTAGTGAAAGTAATTGACTGAACCTACCCATCAAACCAGAGGGCTTGCGAAGATTAACTATGATTGGAGCCTGTGATGTAATTTGGGAATTGAGTTTTCCATGTTCTGTGTCGGCAGATGTATCATACTCATCCGATGTGGCATCACTGGCAACACGTGCAGGAAGAAAACCAAGTTTATTCAACCTTAAGATGCAATCTAATATGCCTCTCCATCCAATACGAATAAAATCACCATATTGGTTAGCTAAATTAAAAACCGCTTCGGTTGCCAATCTAGCTTTCAAGTCATCACCAAATTCCATAGCAGGTTCATCGACAGATGAAGAATTTGTTAGTGTTGTGAACCTGCAGAGAGATGTGACCAGATCATCCAACACATCTCCAAGATGGTAGGAAGCGGATAATTTTGCCAAAACCAAAAAACCTTCGATGCAAGAATGGAAAACTTCATCATGCTCAGCGTAATCAAACACAACAGATATGGCTGCAATTGTGGGGCCACACATAATTGCAAACATATCCTGATCAAGGAAGGGGAGAGAATTGCAGAATATATATGGAGATGTCTTTTTAGACTTTTGCATTATATCAATCCAATGACTTGGTGTCATTTCTGGGAAACCGGCACCCTGTTCTGGAATAGTCTTCAGTTCATTCTTGCAGATTGCATGGTAAAGCTCAGAAAGATATTCCCTTGGAAGATCATTTCCGCCATTGATATGACGGTTATTCCGGATGAAGTCCTCCTTGGTCATCTTCTTTTTTACTTGTACATTGTGCTGGTCCGTATTAAGCATGATAAGGGAATAAGAAAGTAGAAGAGCAGCATCTTTGTTTGCAAGGATATGTGGTGATTGCTCATAATATCTTTCAGAAAAAGCTTCCAGCACTCTCTGAATCTTTTGTGATTCACCAGGCAACCTGAATGTGTCCAAGAAGAGCCTTAAAGCAGTGTCTAGATTCATGTCCTGAAAATCAAATATCTTGGCAAATTCGTGAAGAACTCGAATGCAAAATTCGTCATGATTTCCCAAGAACTCACCAACATAGTTTTTATCCAGTCCTGATGTGTAATGAAAAAAACATGCAACGCTATGAGGATCGAGCTTTTCTGGTAACAAGTGGATACCTTGCAGAAACTCCAAGCCTTTATTTGGTTCTCGGTTGAAGTGATCGACACCTGCCATTAACTTTTTCTTGATGTACTTTCTATGTCTGATGTACTGGACCCAGTGGTTAGGATCAGAGTAGTTGTCACACTTCGCCGTCCAGAATGGAGTGTAACGTTCAAGTTTAAATGGTACTTCGTCCAGAATCTGAGGTGATTTGTTTATCCTACTAACCATTCCCTTGACAATAGCAATCAGACCATCGAGAGCAAGAATGTGCATCGCGGACAGCGGAGAATTTACTGGGAATGCACTCTGTGACAATAGGTTAACAAGTTCTTCAAAGGTATTGTCACATGTTATCTCGCAATCCAAATTGGCATACATTTCAGCCATGAAATTCTTCTGTCTGCAAAAATCCACCAGGGCCTCCATTGCAACTTCTTGTTGCTGGTACGAAGCACCATGCCTGTTTTTTGCAAGCCTCAAGATTACACATGAGAAGAAAGCTTCAATCTGCAGCTTCAACTCGGAGTGCAGATGATGGTAAAGATTCAGAACAATGTTACAAACCATTGATATAATTAATGGACTCGTTGAAAGACCAAGTTGCATAAGATTATAAAAAAGTTCATCCTTCACCAAAGATAATAGTTGCAAGTGTATTCGGATTGAAGGACCGGCTAATTCTATAGCGGAATTAATCAGCCCCAGAGCAAAGAGAGGCATATCTTCTTCATAAGTTACGGGATTAGATCTTGGACCCATCTCAATATGCTCGGAAATATTTAAAAGAGAGCAAAGAAAATGAAATATCTCAACAATGCATGGAAGCCCAAAAGGACCTGACATCAATTGAACAACACTATCATGTTTAGACACCATCCCATTTTCATCAACTGAACTAGCTTCTCCAGGAGTATCTAAACTCCCATTTCCATTTTCTACTTGCATGATACCAAAAGCAGGGTCCCTGTCAAGCCTACCTAACTGCATAAGAAATTTCCATTCATGTTAGCTTTATCAAGTACGCCAACAAGTACAACAAAGAGGAAAAGTTTGGACATCTAACAAAAAGATGGGAAAATATATATACCTCAGATTTCAAAAACAGTCCATCTTCAGTAAGGGATGATTGATTTTCGACATTGTGCAAACGTGAGATTATACACCTAATTAGCTCATGCATAGTGTGGCGAGAAATCCTCTGCAGAAGCTCACCTTTGCTTCCTGCTTGATTAACCACACGAAAACATGTGCTTACTATGTTGCATACATGTTGATTACTTAAAACGACAGATGCTTTGCTCTTCATGCAAGCTAAAAGGACTTGCAGTATTTTCATCAACACCACCTCTTCAGATGCAGGATCAGTTACTTCAAACCGACAACTTGTAACAGAGTCAGCAATCAAGGGCATAGCTTTATCTATATTAACAGTGTTAAGATTGAGTATGTCAAGAGTCACGATCTTGTATACTGAGGACAATGCAACCCCTGTTATTGGTGCACCAGTTTCATCAGATTGAATCACATCCAAAAATGGCTGAAGATAATTAACAGGATCAATGGTGTGCCACTGTTGGTCCCAAGCAAACATCTGATTACGCAAGGTCTTTAAAGACTGAACAAGAGGATGTTCCAGTTGGTTTTCATCACCCATATAGTGACCTCCCCAGCGAACATTTCTCCTCATAACAGCCAGTACAGTACCAATTTCAGAATTGATCATACATGGTAATGTAGCTCTGGTATTCCACCCACCCCCATGATCTTCAACAGCTTCTTCAATGGGTGGTGGAAATTTCATCCGACCCATTTTTAAACCAATTAAAATACTACGGTATTTGCAATTTAAAAGTCTGCAATCTGTTGAAGTAAATCACAGAACTGGCATGCTTGCACCATCTAGATAATGAAGAAAAAAGAGGACACTACGGTCCAGATGATTGTAGAGCCGTTGTCAAAATGTTCTGTTACTGTAAGAAATCATAATGAAACAAAATTATTTGTGGAAGCATTTGTTTAACATCATTTCCCTTATATGAATATCTCACTAAAACATCAAAGCTGTCTTAGAAATCGTAACTACTTGAAGGTGTGTGATATAACGATTTAACTTGTCACTTGCGTGTGGATTACTGGAATGATTATTGATAGCTTGATCAGTATTAAAAAATAATTTTGAAAAACCATTTACAACTATCCACATCATCTGAAGATGAACTATGAGTCTATGACTTGATTTAGCCAGCGTTGAGGATCAAATTATATCGGGAACGTAGTAAAATAACAAAGTAATACCCCTAAAACAAACAAAAACAGCAGAAAAGGAGGGGGAAGTCAAATCTTTCAAATCCCAGATTTGTATCATCAAACACAGAGAGGGGGAAAACAGATACTCAAATCAAATAAAACAAATACGATAATTAAAAATCAATCAACACATCTAAACCCACCGAAATCCTCGAAATTCCGTCCTTGACTGGTCATTTTCACATAGACCCCCACCCTCTTGATGTAGTCTGAGAATGAAACGCGATAATCGATGACGATGCGAAGAGTATAGCAAAGATGTGAAGTGGAGATGGGGGAGAGATCTACGATGTCAACGACGGAGAAAGAGAGCAGATCGAGACTCGATCTGATTTCAGTTTGTTCTCGTTCTCGGGTTGGAATTTTGATGGATTTGGTCTCCTGGATTTGGCGTTGTAACGACGTATTAGACCAACTACGGAATAGTCATCACGTGCCCAACGCTTTCTTGCGATCTGGATCGTAGGATGGAATTTAAATGGTAAAAGATAAAAAAAATGCAAAATGACCCAAAAATAATATCAAAATTCAAACCGAGTCTCCATATTCTCCAACAGTGGTACAATTTACAACTTACTACATGCAGATTTAGAGATCAAATTTTTGGAAGTTTGATTCCGTTTCCAAAGTTGGTGACAGCGTTCGGTCCCTTCAGTCTCCTTGCAGCCTCATCATAAGCAGCAGCGGCATCCTCAGCCGTGTCGAAAGTTCCAAGCCATAATCTCTTCTTATCTCCTCGTATCTCCGCCGCCCACTTTCCCCACGGCCGTTGTCTCACCCCTCGGAACTTCCCGTTGTTCCTTTCCTGCAATTTAATTGACGGTGAAGAATATATTGGAAGGGGCACGTCGATTGTTTCGACATGATTATTCAATCTCGCACGTTTCTTCTTCGGCGCGTTTGCTTCTTCTGAAAGGGAGTGATGCGAACACTCAATTTCGGAATCGGAATCGGAATCGGAGTCCGTCGCATCTACGTCGGTTATGGTGAATCGTATTATTCTTGGTTTAGAATCCATATTTTCTGTTGCTGATTTTGGAGATTTGGCTGTGGATTTTGGTTTGACTTTAGTCATGTATGTGAATTCCAGATGAATTAGGGTTTTTGCGTATCGGTAACGATGATCGATATCAATAGCAACTGTGAAGCTCCTCTGTAAAAGCTCTTTTAAGATTTTTAAATGATTTTTTTCTCATATGTATAATTACTAATCTATCCTCTAACATTCTATTTTGTCTCAATTCAAGTCCCAAGAAATCAAAGCATATCCTTAAACCCAATCTATGGACACATATCTACGGTTCCACCAATAGCAACGTTGCATTAAGAAATCCAACGTTGAATCTGGAATCCTTCAGAGAAATTAGGGAAGAATAAGTAGTGAAACTGAAAAGAGACGAACAAGTAGTACCTTAAGCAAACAAAACTTCTTCCCCGAAGTCCTTGCAGTTAGGTCGTGATTTCCTACTGCTCCTTCATCAAGTAGGAGGTTGGAAAATTGTTGGTAGTTCTGATGGGATAACAGACAAATGGGCGACCAGAACAGTAGACAACATAAACAGTTGTTCATCTGTAATTTCAGAACGAAATACAAATTTACATCATGATGACATGAGTAAAAAAAATTACTTTTAAATAATTAAAAACATTGACCAAATAAAAAGGTAAGGGACGGATATATATATATATATATATATGTAATTAGGGTTTAATATCAACCTGTCTCAAGATTATCACCGACCGTTGTTCAAAGATGAGGTAGACAGTACGACACACGTTAGGTTTACTCATATTATCGCATCAGATATAGAAGATGACGCATCAGATATTTACATCATGGAGAAATCATTATGTGATAGACTAATCAAAAGTTGAGTTTTTTGACTGTAGTTTGACGATCCGATTCTTAATTCGGCAAAACGGTCCCTCGACGAGTGACCCTCATCCGGTGTGATGATATCCTCCACTAGTACCTATTTGGTGTGATTTTCCCAAATCTTTTTTCGGAGGTCTAATGGGGTCGGTCGTCGCCCCACCAAAATGAGGGGCCAAAGATGGAAGATCTATGATTTAAATGGCAAGTGACGTAGGAAGGTGGGGGTGGTTGGTTAGTTGTTTGGTTCTTGGTTTTGGTTTAGACGGGGTAGTTGGCCTATAAAAAGAATCACGTATTTGTGTAATAATCCCTTAGTTTTCATTTAATTGAAATCGATTGATGTTATAGAAAAAAGAAAAAAAGATTAGTTTAATTAATCACGATAAATATTTTTTTTTTCTCAGCTACCACGACCAGTGAATCATCAGTGTTCTACCACGTCTCTATCTTCCACATGCACACATAGCATGCTCATATTTCCCACCTACCTCCTCCTCCTCTGTTCTTATTTCTTTCCACCACCCATTCATTATTCCACATCTCTCATCGACATTCGGCAACAACCATCCTTATTCTCTTCACATTCATTTCTTATACGGTACGTAGTAATTATCGGTTTCCGGAACCGATTGACCTCATCGGATCCGGCTGAAATGGCAACTGTTTCTGTCCAAGAGCAGCAGATAGCATCGTCACCTCAGCCTGCGGAGGCACCGGTCACGGTGCAGGAGAATTTCATCTTCCGATCGAAGTTCACTGACATCGAGATTCATAACTCCCAACCTCTTCACTCATACTGCTTTGAGAAGATCGATGAGTTCAAGGACCGTCCCTGCCTCATTGATGGCTCAACAGACAGAATCTACACGTTTGCCGAGACCCATCTTTTATGTCGTAAATCGGCAGCCGGTCTTTCTGCTCTTGGTATCAAGCAAGGTGATGTGATAATGCTTCTTCTTCAGAATTGCCCGGAATTTGCTTTCGTATTCATGGCTTCTTCCATGGTGGGATCTGCTGTCACTACTGCCAATCCTTTCTGCACCTCACATGAAATCTATAAGCAATTCAAGGCATCCGGTGCTAAGATTGTTGTCACGCAATCGTCTTACATCGACAAACTTCGGTCTGAGGAATTCCCCACCATCGGAGAGGAACTCACTGTGGTTACCATCGACGGCGCACCAGAGGGATGTCTTGGTTTCTCTTCTCTCACCGACGTGGACCATGATCAGATTCCTGACGTCGTCGACTTCGACCCCAACGACGCCGTGGCTCTTCCGTTCTCGTCGGGAACCACTGGACTTCCGAAAGGCGTCGTTCTTACTCACAAGAGTATCATAACGAGCATTGCACAGCAAGTCGATGGAGAAAATCCAAACTTATACATAAAACCCGATGACGTGGTTCTTTGCGTACTTCCTTTGTTCCACATATTCTCCTTGAATTCTGTTCTGCTATGCTCTCTCCGAGCCGGCGCCGGCGTTCTGCTGATGAAGAAATTCGAGATCAATCGTCTTCTTGAATTAATCCCGAAGCACCGCGTTTCAATAGCCGCCGTGGTTCCTCCACTTGTCCTGGCATTAGCCAAGGACCCAAAAGTTGAGAATTACGACCTCAGCTCGATAAGAATAGTTCTCTCCGGTGCCGCTCCGTTGGGGAAAGACCTTCAGGATGCTCTTAAACGCCGTGTTCCCCAAGCGATATTCGGACAGGTACGTATATAAATAAAACAGTGGAAGAGCATCATCCTTAAATATAAAATATAGACTTCAATTCTCATAGAATATAGAACATCTAGGGATACGGAATGACAGAAGCGGGCCCAGTGCTCTCCATGTGTCCTGCATTCGCAAAGCAACCAATGCCTAGCAAGACTGGATCTTGCGGCGCCGTTGTTCGAAATGCTGAGCTGAAGATCGTGGACCCAGAGACTGGGATCTCTCTCCGTTACAATCAATCTGGAGAGATCTGCATTCGTGGTGAAGAGATCATGAAAGGTATAAAAAAAATTCAAATTTTATTAAAGAACATCGGGCGGCGGATCTGGAATATTAGCTAATTAAATAAATTAACGTAGGATATTTGAACGACCCGGAGGCGACATCCAGGACTATCGACATCGATGGGTGGCTACACACCGGAGATATTGGATACGTTGACGACGGTGACGAGATCTTCATTGTTGATAGACTGAAGGAACTGATCAAATTCAAAGGATTCCAGGTTCCACCGGCCGAGCTTGAAGCTCTTCTTCTCGGAAATCCTGCCGTGGCAGATGCAGCTGTTGTTCCGTAAGTATCAATTAATCAATCAATCATGTGATGATGATTATTGGTATTAACTATTATTAATTAATATTGGTGTACAGTCAGCAAGACGATGCGGCGGGAGAGGTTCCAGTTGCATTCGTGGTACGATCACAATTGAACGGTCTAGATCTTACGGAGGAAAGCGTGAAGGAATTTATAGCTAAACAAGTTGTGTTCTATAAGAAACTCTATAAGGTTTACTTCGTATCTGCAATACCCAAGTCTCCGTCGGGGAAGATATTGAGGAAGGATCTACGATCCAGATTGGCCGCACAATCTTCTTCTTCTTCTTAAAACTTTAATCAACCGCCGGACGTAATTAATAAAATCCAATTTAATCTTAATTGGTTCGCTAGTTAATAAATGTTGCTTCTTATTTCATTTTTATCGAGTTATAGTTGTGTGATAAGTAATCGCATGTAAATCTTATAAATATTAATTATTTGATGCAATTTAATTTAATTTAATTTTTTTTAACGAAAGGTACATCTCCGTATAATATATCAGAATCCCATAATATATCATCGAACGAATCTACATGAAAATATACAAATTAAGATTCAAACTTTAACCTTCAAAAACTTTAATTGTAAGATTGCATTTTGCTAATTGAGATCACTTTTGACAATCTCAAATACGTCAATTTCTTGTAGTGTTTTTGTTACCAGAACATCATTCCATGACGTGTCAATCCCATCCTTAAAGAGGATGAAAATGCAGGCGACGGAGTGATCAGACGACTATTGAAAAACTTGGTTGTGGCGGAGGCACGCAGACGAAGGAAGGGACTTAGGGAGATTTTTCTTGATGGGTCGCACCAACGGACATCTTCTCCACCTTCTCTGCTTCAACTTTTCACTTCTTCACATTTTTTCTTTATTTTGACATCACTTCTTATCTTCCTTTTCCTCCAAAATTGCCCTCAACAAAGTCTATTTGTGTCTTCCTGGCGAACGACTGGCGATGTCTCAGTCGTTCCCTCAACTCCACAACGACGACGAGCTTCTTTGATAGGACGTAAAGTCTATCGGATATAAACTAAACTAGATTAAAAGGTATAAACTAAACTAGAAAACTAAAGACTGAAGGATAACTGGTGAGACATGTCTGATTACGTCAGTCACTCCCAACAACGCCTTTCAACAATGACTAGGGTTTCATCGCTATATGTCGGACCCCCCGAAAGCTTCCACGGTGCGGAACAAGTTCATCGTTAAATCGTCGAGTTAACTCGTAAATCGCGATTGGACTACCAAATTGTCGATTTTAGTGGTAAATCGCTAAGTTAGGACCCAGATCAGCAATATGGTAGACTGCAAATCTTACTCCTCGAAACTCGTCGATTTTGCCCCTAAATCGACGATTTCATACCTGAATCGTCGATTTACGACCGTTACTCGTCGCCTGCCTGCGCCATAATGGCCCATAAATGCGCCCTATTATGGTAACAGGCGCGATGCCCGCCGCCGAGTGCGCCCCCCAGGACCCTATAAAAGGGGTCACTCCAAGGCACAACACAAGTTCCAACCAAACTAGAGCATACCGAAGAGAGAATCGTCGATTTCCACACCTAAATCGCCTATTCTTCTCCGACGGTATTTGACGTAGAGCGCGTATCGTGGACTCCAGAGCCTCCGACCCTCCTCGCACCACCGCGAGCCCCTCGTAGCAGATTTCGTGTTTCATCAATAACGAAATACTAAAAATATTCTTTTTTCTCTTCTTCCATTCATAAAGTTCACTGGGTTTTATAGGGTTGATCCATGTTCAAATCATGGGATCAACCATTAGCAAAAATCCCACGTAGTGGGAATAACCGCCCATGTAGTGGGGAATTGTAGAAATAAGATTCTCAATGACATATTTAGCTGTTAATTAATTTGAAATATAATAAATCCTAATTAACAAGACATAGATAAAATTGACTTGATATATGATTAAACTAAAATGAGATCAATATTATTTCCATCAAACAAATCTCCACTATTAATCAAGTTAATTATTGAAGCTTGTATTTAATTATGCACACCTATTTGCTTGCATTAACTATTGTTTTAAGTTGATCAATGTTTTAAAGGTTAATCAACAAGGTGTGAAAACTACAACTATTCATTCAAGTTTCAAATGGACTCAAGGTGTAGAAAACGTGTAGAAGTGCAATCATGATAAATTCCAAGAGCATATCCAACATATTAACTACAAAGATCTTAGAATTAATGCTACACAAAATCTTAGTTGAAGAGTTTAAATTGGAGAAAGGCAAAAACGTGTTAAGGTACACTCTCTCAAAATGTTACACAATCATAATCTTAAATTTAATGCATGCTACACAACACTACAAGAAATAAAATCTTGTATGACGGTCTTTAGATCCGCCATCTAAAGACCGACATTAAAACCCAATAACCGTCATCTAAAGACCGTAACCTATTATCCATCCCCATTTCCCACCAAAAATTGTATAAATGGCGGAAATCCGTCATCTAATCTGAAAATTTTCGCAGGAACTGAAAATTTTTAGATGGCGAAAATCCGTCATCTGAAATATGGCGCGGAAAAAGTTTGGCGCCAATTCATTGATGGCGATTAATTTTATTGATGACGGATGTCCGACGACTATCTTTGTAACATTAGATGGCGGAAATCCGCCATCTAAAGTACATCAGGCGGTTCCCTAAGTTTATAGTCATCTATTCGTGGGAGAGGACGATTGTGCCCATATTTAGATGGCAGATTTCCGCCATCTAATCCTTAGTAGAAGAGTATAGATAGCGGAAATCCGCCATACAATGTTTGTTTTTTGTTTTTTTTTAAACAAGATTCTATATTTTGCGTTTGAATCGTTGTTTTTTGAAATAAAAATCGATATTTAAAAAAGCGATTTTGAAATTGAAATTCGATGTTTTTATTGAAAATAAACTAAAATACATAATCGTTAAACATTCGATGTTTGAATAAGGAAATATAAAAATAGTTTAATCAACACTCGTCTGAAATCAAGTCTTCTGAATCAGAATCCGAAATATCTGATTCGAATGCAGACGGTATGGTGGGTTTTGAAGTGGAAGCCATGTGCGTCATGTCAAGTCCGGAAGTCTTCAAATTCGGTTGCTTCATACACATCCAAGGTGGAAGGTTGTACGGTATAACTATCACTGGCCAAGTACTATGAGATAGAAATTGTTGACTGAGCGGGTTGAATCCATCAGTTGCTAAACCAAGACTCACATTACGAGGTTTGAATGCAAATTTGGGATGAACCTCGTCAAATTTCTTCCATTGTAAAAAATCAGCTGGATGCCGAAAAAATCCGTCGTCTTTACGTTTGGAATGGTGTCATATCATGTCTTCAGAAATTTTGGAACACAGATACAATCTCTTCAAACGTGGAATCAACGGAAAGTGATGAAGACATTTCGCTGGAACACGTTTGTTTTTCTGAACGCCTTCAACGACCCACCTACACGTTCCGCAATTCGGGCAAGTTTCTGTGTCTGCATACTCATTTCGATATAAAATACAATTGTTGCGACATGCATCGATTTTCGTATAATTGAGGCCCAGGTCACGAACCATCGATTTCGCATGGTACATGGTTTTCGGAATGGTCGACTTTCCATTTAAAATAGCACGACGCATGATCAATAATAATTTTTGAAAACTTTTATCACTCCAATGATTGTCGCATTTTAACTGATACAATTCCAAGATAAAAGATAGTTTGGAAAACTCTGTGCAACCTGGATATAACTGTTCTTCACCTTCTTTTAGACGGCGTAAGAACGAATCGTCATATCTGTGCTCTAGATCTTCGTCGACTAGATCTACATCGACTGGATCTTCATGAACAGGCTCGTATTCTAGAGGTTCTGTTTCGAAAAATTCTTCGTCGACTGTATTCTCAACTATATTTTTTCCGTAAACTGCACGAACCAATCCAATCATATCGTTACCAGTTTCCGGCACTGTCTCTTTTCGTTTCACTTTTTTCTCACCATATCTATTCAGTAACTCTTCGTGACGCATCCGAACATCGTAATATTTTAACTAACCATTTATGAAAACATGCTTCCTCATCTCCTTTATAGGAATCACTTCACTATTCGTGCAGGACGAGCATGGACAAGGTAAATAACCTTCTGGGTGAGTCGAATTCGAAATGGCGAAATTTGTGAAAGCTGATAACCCTTCACCGTATTCTTTCGAAAATCGATCTAAACTCATCCAAGCTTTATCGGGTACTTTCATGATGTTCGACATTATCCTAAAAAATTAAAATTTTATCGAATTATAATTAATTAGATAAAACTTAATTGACTATTACAATATTAATTATAGTTCAATTAATATTAAGTTCAATTTTTTTTGGAAAATCTAGCTAATTAAAGGTCTAATTGACTATTCCGAATCCGTTTCGTAAACGACTTTTTTCGGAGTTGCTGGTTGCGTAACTGGAGGGGCCGGTGCTGGACGAACAGGTGCCGGTGGTGCGGGAGGGGTCGGTGCTAGACGAACAGGTGCCGGTGCTGGACGTAGTAGTGCTGGTGTAGGATGAACCAGGAGATAAAACCGGAAAGCATCTTGGGGATTGGGTGGTAGAGCCCTCTTACGAGGTAATAGATTCACCCTACGTGGCATTTTTAAAATCTATAGAAAAATTATAAATTATAAATTAATTAATTTAATATTTTTTAAACAAATAATTAATTAATTAATCATTTCATGGTAAATTAATGATTATTATTTCAATTTAAAATCATTCGATTTAATAATTATTCATTATGATTTCTATAATTTCATTCAAATTAATCATTATTATTTCAATTTAATAATTACTAATTAATTAATAAATTTTTAATTTCATTCAAATTAATCATTATTATTTCAATTTAAAATCATTCAATTTAATAATTGTTAATTAACTAATTTATAATTTCAAGCAAATTAATTAATTAAATTGTTTTAACATTAATTAAATAGTTTTAAAATAAAATGATAAAATATTTCATTATTAACAAATTTTTCAAATCATTTCATGCAAATTTATTAATTAATATTCAATTGTTAATTTCATGCCAAATAATATATTAATATACTAATTGTTATTTAATCATTTAATTTTACAATAAATTTAAAATTTTAAAATTTACTTCACTAAATAAATATATTTATTTTTTACCGCAAATTAACTTTTACTTTAATCCAAAACTTACGAAATCTCGATTTTAGAAAACCTATAACAAGTCAAATACACAATAATTAATTTACATAATTTTTAAATTATTTAAAAACATAAAATAATTAATTATTCCAAATATTTATTTACTAATTTAAAAACAAAAAATAATTCATTATTTATTTCAATTATTAGAAAACATCAAATTAAATAATCAATTAAAAATTATTAAAAACAATTATTTAAATTCTTAATTAAATAGTTATTTAAATTATATAAACCAATTTTTAAAATAATTGGGAGATTTAAAATTTTTTACTACTTTTTGCTTCAAAAAACATTTAAAACTAGTTAGTAAATTATTTAAAAACATTTAAAAGTATTAAATAATTAATTGATTAATTTAAAACATGAAAAACATTAATTATTTAACTATTTAAAAACATTATATAATTTAATTATTTAAAAACAGTATTTAAATTATTTTAATAACTAATTATTTTAATTTTAAAATATTAAGAAACAATAATTATATAATTATTTAGGTAATTAATTAGTTATTTATATTATGTACAAATAGTAATATTAAACGATTATTTAGAAATTAAACATATTAAACAACAATTGACAAAATATTAGTAAGATTTTTAATTAACATATCATATTAGTAAGATTTTTTAATTAACGAATCATTCCAGCATAAATTATAAACATACCGTAAATTAACAAACATAAATCATTCCAGCATAATAAGCATTTCATTTCCTAAACTAAATATAAACATTGCATTACAAAATCGAAATAAACTATAAAAAATTAAAACCAAATAATCATTACATTTCATAAACATAAACATTGCATTGTCGATTTACTTAGTTTTAATAAACTATACATTCCAGCAACATTGCAATTGCCTTCTTTTTTAAACACCTCTATAAATTCCAGAAACATTGCATTGAAATAAACACCTCTATAGATGAACAAAGAAAACATATTCATCCCATTCATAATAAAGATATTCATCCCATCCTCTATAGATGAATAAAGATAACCCTAACCCAAAATCCACCACTACTATAACACCCAATATATATACAAAATATTTTTCATCAAACATAAACCTTTATGAAAACAGTAGATGAACAATTATCAAACATCAATAGAAAAGATGAACAATCATGAAAACTAAAGATCAAACTATATACTAATTAAACAAACTAAAACAGTAGATGAACTAACAAAAAATCAAATAACAAAACCCTAAAGATCGAATTTTAAGATAAAGATTTAGGATTTAACCAATAGAAGAATAAAAATTGAAAAAAAAACTATAACCAAAACATTAGATAACTAATAAATTAGTAAAAACCTACCGGCAGGAGAGATCGAAGACCGGCGAGAAGGAAGGCCAACGGCGAGCAGGACGGCGACGGCAATGAAGGCATCACGGCGGCAGCAGGGAGCGCAGGGAGGCAGCGGCGGCAGCAGGGAGGGAGGCAGCGGCGAGAGAGAACAGATGCGTTCTCTGTCTGCGATTTGGGATTTCCGCCATGTAAGTACACTTAAGTTTCGTCGTCGTCAATTTAATCGGGTAATCGGGTTGGCAATTGGGAATCGAAATTTTGGGCGGGAGTTTTTAGATGACGGATTTCCGCCATCTAAACACCGCCATCGAAAATAATTTCAAACCGCCGTCGAGCCAAAATCTTTTCTCGACGGACTCAAAGAATAGATGGCGGACATCCACCATCAAAACTACTGAATTATTGACGGCAGAAATCCGTCATCTAAAGTCCACCATACAAGGTCCTTTTTTTTGTAGCGCAATCTCCCAAGATGGAAATTCAAATTCATAAAAGCTCCAAGCCACCAACGTTTACAATATCAAGCTCTTCTTCCTAAGAGTTTTGAAGATGAAGAATTTACCTCCATGCCATCAACGTCTACTATAAAAGAAGGTGCACACCCAAGAGCTAAAGTCATCGCTTGCCATTTTTGCTAAAACTCTCCTTGGATCAAAGCTCTACTTTCTTTCTCTCTTGCTCTTGCTCAAGCTCTAGCTCTCGTTCAAGCTTTGTGTGAGAGTTTTTCTCAAGGTTGTATGTTCTAGTTCTTCAACTTCTTCTTCTTCCCCTCTTGTACGTTGAGAGTGTGTTAGAAGAAAAGTTCTACATCTTGTAAGTAGTCCAAGTGTTGTGAGAGGTTTGTCTCAATACCAACACTTGTAAGGTTCTACGAGTTCAACCATAAAACTCGGTGTGGTTCTATAGAGTTTCCAAGAAAACTCTTAGGTAGAATTTGCCTTAACGGTTCAAAGGTTTTTAAAAGTTTCTTAATACTTTTAGGTGGTTCACAAGTGTTTAGCCTTAAAGCTTAGCAGAGGTTCTTAAGAGTTCTTGAATATATACTTGTTGGTACCATGGACCGCGGACCGCGGCCCATGGACCGAACCGGACCGGACGGCCCAGGCGGACGGACGGGCGGGCGGACGAGTGGACGAACGGGGCTGACCGTACAAGCCCACGAGGCCCAATAACAACAGGTGAAGGCTATAAATACCTCCCTTGGCCCAACTGGGAGGGGGGTTGACAATTCTGGAGAGGGAACACTTGGGAGAGTTGAGGTTGTGAGCTTACACCGACGAGCCCACACGCCAACAGTGGTGAACCTGACGTGAAACAAATACATGGCGGCCGGAGAGAAAAGGATGACGAAGAGCAGTTACCAGGTGGGGGAGAGCTCCAAGCGACCCGAGCGGGAGCTGGAGGGGTATCGGCCGGAGCGACGTCACTCCCGGGACCGGTACTCAGAGGAGGTAAGGGCCAACGAGGAGTGGGACGACGAGGATAGGCTGCGTATGGAGATCGAGGAGATCAGGTACGGCTGGGAGTCACCCGAGAG